>JAKWIY010003060.1:63775069-64066311 GCA_027704805.1 Solanum corneliomulleri | reverse complement strand
AGATTGTCCAGCTAGAACTTCTTCCAGGTTAGACACATATATAGGGAGGCAAGCTGTACAACACACTACCTCTCTAAATGGAGCCACACTTGTGATACCATTCAGCACTTATATACTCATCAACAACTACCTATAGTAGCCAAATTCACCAACAGGTACCTTTACATCTGCATGTCATATATATTAATTATTCTCTACTCACTTGTATACTTTGACAATATATATATATATATAGGCAAATGATCAAACAACTCATCAAGATACATGGCTGCTACGTATATTATTATATATATTAATGTCATTTTACAAGAATCTACATAGTATATATTAAAAATGTTGTGGTTTGATTGTATATACAATTTGAATGAACCGCCAGTCCTACCACCACAAGAGCCTACTACTTACAAGTGTCTCGTTCTTCAAATAACAGAGTTCATTATGGTCTTATATTAACAAGAATCAATTATTCAATTTGACACAACTGTTGGTCACATATAGCAAAAAAACAAAGCCAGTCAAATGTGTACAGACAAATAAGACTCGAAAATGCAGCAAGATAACTAAAAGACAAACATTCAAGGTCAATATCCAAATACCAAAAGCTTTATTGTTCAGTTTATCCATGAAAAATCAAATACTAAATAAAAGTAGAAACATCAAAAGCTGAGAAAATGGGACTTATCACCCCTTTCCAACTGAAGGCAATCAACTACTTCACCAAAAGTGCAAATATACTGTAACCCTGAGAGACTACTCGGCTACAAGTAGCAATGAACTATAAGGAAATGATTCAATACCGTATTTTGTCCAAGAGGAGCCTAAGAGCCAACTGATCGAGTGTCAAGCATTCACCACCAGCCTTCTCAATCCTTGCCCTGACTGTCATTGTGAACCTCAAAGCACACACCTTCAATTCTGGAACCTCATAAGCCCAAACATTGTCGGTAACTAGTACCCACAAGGACAACAGTCTAATCGTCCTGATAAGCAAATATCAAAACCATCACTTTAATCACAAACAAAATAATATATACGTCTAAATCAACAAAACAAAACACAAAAAAAATCCCTAAACACTATACCTTTCCTTCGGCATAAAAAATCAGCCTCAAGAAAGAAAGTGGAGGCTTGTTAATCTTGCTCATGAAGAGCCTCCTAAGAATCACCTTATTGAACTTGCTTCGGTCCTCCTTGCCAAACAATTTTGTGTGTTTCTTTTCATGGAATACTTACAAGGAGCAAGACCCAATTAACTGAATGTAAGATGCACCACTGACTTTCAGAGTACCCACATCATCTCCAAACTGAGTCTCAAGATGCCTACCATTGAGTTTCAGATGCACCATTAGCATTATGAAGGGAATGAAAAAGGGTTTAATTCGAAAAAAAGATGCAGAAATTGCCTCTTCCATCTTTCTCAATGAAGGGAATGAAAATGGGTTTAATTCGAAAAGAAGATGCATAAATTGCCTCTTCCATCTTTCTCAATGAAGGGAATGAAAATGGGTTTAATTCGAAAAGAAGATGCAGAAATTGCCTCTTCCATCTTTCTCAATGAAGGGAATGAAAATGGGTTTAATTCGAAAAGAAGATGCAGAAATTGCCTCTTCCATCTTTCTCAATGAAGGGAATGAAAATGGGTTTAATCCGAAATTTGAACATACCAGAAATAATCAACAAATTGATGAACTCAGCCGTCTGATCTTGGCCTCGTACGGAAGCGCAAGGCTTTGAGAATATTGGAAGAAGAAGACGAAGGTCTGGTATGTTTGATTTGAATTTTATAGAGAATATTGTGAACGTTGGGGGGAAATGAAGTGGGATCTGAAAGTTAAAAAGAGTTTAAAATGAGGTAATAATATTACAATTAAAGGGGTCTTATTTCAAACTACCAATTAAAATTAACAACATAGCTAAATTGAATTAAATTAGTAATTGGGTCAAGATTTAAACAAGATTATTTCTTAACAAAATGCAATAGTTTGTTTATTTATAATTAGTTTGAAAATATAATCTATAAAATATTAGAGTGAACTTTTTCTAGACGATTTTTGAATATTCATAAAATGTATTAATTATACACATAATTATATAAAAATGTATATATTATTTAAAAATTATAAAAAGTAACAAATTATTTTAAAATAACTTGAATATACTATAAATTTCACAAATCAATTATTTCTAATTGTCTGTAATTAAAGAAATTCGATAATTAATTTACACTGTAGAGAATCAGAATTGGGTGTCAAAATAAGGTAAAATGTTCTTTAACTACATTAAGGTTTTTTAGCTCCCTATTTTTACTTCCAAATTCAAAATGAAACTTCACAGTAAAAAAGTATTGCTAATGTGCCTAATTGAAATCAAATTTCATTTCATATAGTTACATAATTATTTAGTGTTCAAAAATTACGATAGATTCTAAGTGAGTTGAATCTCTTTTCCGTTGAATATTTCCACGACCCTTTGAGACTCTAGAAAATAGACAATTTCCCTCTCTTAAGAACGCATACGAGATTCGTCCTACAAATAAGTATTCATTGATAAGATCGTAACATTTTGGTCAAAAATAAGTCGGGAGCATGTATCACCAAAATTTCATGGACTATAACATACAAAAATCAGTAACTTTATTTTTTTCCGCATTGGGGCTCGTTTAAACATGAAATGCGTCTCTCTGCCCCTCAAGATCAACTCACACCATTAATAAGGTCGTAACAGACGTCCATTAAAAATTTTAGCAAAAAACAAGTCGACATCACGTATCACAAAATATACATGGACAATAGCACATGAAAATCGGTAAAATTTAATTTTTCGCATTAGAGCTTATTTGAACTTGAAAATGCGTTCGTTTGCCCCTCGGCACCAACTCACGCCATTAATAAGATCTTAACGGACGTCCATGAAAATGTTGGTCAAAAACATATTGAGATCACGTATCACTAAAAATTCATGTACTAGCACACAAAAATTGATAAATTTTATTTTCTCACATTGGGCTCGTTCTAACTTAGAAATGCATTGTTTGCCCCTTTAGAACAACTCACGCCACTAATAAGAGCATGCATCCTTCTTCAACTTCTTCAAACTCATATTTTTCATGAATTATGAATTGTTTCTTTATTTTGATCTATTTGCAATAAAATCTTCGTTGTCAGATTCAAATATACGACATATATTATCATTAATGGTTGAGAGCTATTTGGATAATCTAAATACTAAAAGATGGAGCATCATCCATATGAATCGAAAGTTTATAGATTAAAAAATTTAAAAAAATTAATAAAAATTGATACCGATGAACTTGAAAAATAAAAAGGAGGAAGAAGATGATGAATAAGAACTCGATAAACAAATCATTCTGAATGCATAACTGTCTTTGGCAGTATCTACTTTCTCTGTATCAAAGAGGTTGAAAGATTGAACTTTTTGGTGGTGCAACGGTTGGAAAGACGTTGCTTACTATGGAGCATATCAACAATGTTGCACTAGGAGTAAAAAAAGAATCTTCATGTATTCTTTTTCTTTAATCTTAAGTTTTATATTCACTTCTCGACTTCGTTCCAACTTCATAGAGTGCCTTTGGGTATAAGGTGTGTGTATGTGGAAGAACCTACAATAATAGCAACTGAAGGATCATATATTATAGTATATTGTGTTACAATTGAATGAATGGACACACTTGAAGTTTACATAAGTAGCATACCAATGCATTTGAGGGAGGGGAGAAAGGAACTGGTATTATTTACGCAAAATGTCCCAGATGTAGCAATAGACAATTCCCAGTTCCTAATTTCCTATAGGCACTTTTGAGGAGAAATGTGGAATCTTTGTTAAAATACCTTATTTTATCTCATTTTTAAAAAGTTACTGTCAACTGCTAGAAGGAAATGAAGAATCAAAAATATCCATTGAACTATCAGAAAACATACTTCTTGATTAATCTTAAAATTAAAGCTTGGATGAGGTGTGCTCACCTGAATAGATTTTCATTTTTAGCTTATAAAATGCTGGGGTAAGAGTTATGTCAAAGCTGGCCATGGCATAATCTTATTTTGTGATTCTGCTGCTTTGCATGTCTCATTTAAGTGCCAGCGATGCAAGGCTGAAGGCTAGAATATGCCTGCGCATCAGGGAGAAGGGAAAAGAAAGGACGTCAGTCAGCACATTATTTTCTTTACTTCAATCTTTAAAGGACATAAATTTGTTATCCTGATAACTTCCAGATGGAGAGCATATTCCTGTTGTTGTAACAGGGAATTATCTCACAATAGTGTATGGGTGTCCAAGACAGATAAGGGAGGATCAACAATCATCTTCAGTTTTTAAAAATAATTTTAATTGTCATCTTAAGTATGAGCTGGCAATCAACCAAGAAAGAGGAAGTATCTTTGCGGAAGGACATGATCGAGAAGCATATGATAACTTTAACTTGTCAACTATGGGTTGTTGCAACAATATACATTTGAAGTATCTACCTGTGATTGACAACTTGAAACTTGTCGCACAGGCTATTTGGCCAATCATTGGTTTTGATTTGACTTGTTATCTCATTTAAAGAGAAATGAATCTAGAAATTAGTTTTGTACATGTTTTTGCTTCACAGCTTAGAAGAACTTTTGGAGTTGAAGAATAGCTAGTATGAGATCAATTGTGAAAAGAATATGATTGCATATTCAGTGTTTAACTACCGAAAACAAATATCTTAACAATTTTGCTTGAATAATTTGCTTATTTGCCCTTTACCTTTTTGTTCGATGAGCAGGTTAAGCAGAAGCGAAAAGGATCAAAGAGAATGTTGTTACCTAACATGAAAGGGAAAGAAGTGGGCAACTGAATTGTAATCGACTCTGGTAATAAGCACTTTATTTTAGCACTCTTATCTATGCAGTTTTAAGATTTTTGTGGATGTGGATTCACAAAATGTGAAAAGCATTGTGCATTATGTTGTTATTTATTTCCAACGAGGGTTAACTTGTTTTGGGGAAGATATATGTAGAAATTTCGGAGAGCATTTTTAAAATACATGTCCGAGACAAAAATCTGTTACTTGTCTCATAAAAGCTACTGATGCTAAGGATTATCTCCAAGTTGCTTAAATTGGTGTGGTGTATCAAAGATGATGTGCTTATATGAGTTCTTGGTCTGATCATATGTGTTTTAAACTTCTATCAAATTCAAATTTTCATGCGTTATGACACTAATTAGCTTCTAAATCATTCTGTTATGACAATCATGATGTTTAATAAGTAAATAAGTCGACATATTTCATTCTTTATAGATCTAGTTTGTAAGAGTTATCCATAATATTAATTTTGGTGCTAAATGGACTATCAACTGTGACCTACAATCAACTTCTATATTTTTGATGTTGTTATTTAGCAATAAAGTGCTCTGTATTTATTTATGACGTTCATTATATGTCATATCAAGTTGAAATCGACTTTTGTGTGTGTGTAGTCTGCAGTGCAGTACATGCAGAACAATTTGTAGTTTTTATTTATTGAGACAACTATCTTTTGCATTGATCCATGTGATTGTGTGAGTGCAGGACGTAGTTTTACTAGCCATCAATTAAGTAAACTCGCTAGTTCTCAAATTCTGCTGAATTTCTTAGTATTATATGTTTTTAGTTACTGATTTTTGTTAATGGTAAAGTAGTAATTCATGCCCTTGATGAGAAAGTGAGAACATAATACAACTTAGAGAAGCTTTGGAGTACATATGCATCAAACCAGGACCAGGTATATCATTTTTTAGTTCCTTGTCAATTGTTAATTACTTTCGGCTGAATAACCTGACATGTCACATAATAAATGTTCACATATTTTTTATGCAAAGGATTTGGACAATTTTATAGTTAAAGATATATTCTTTTTATTAGGAAGATATATGTAGTTTTTATGGAAACAATTATGGATTTTGCACTACAAAATTTATATGAAGTATTTTGGGATAAACGTGCAACACACGTTCCTAAATCTAGCATGTATATAAATATAAGAGAACCATTGACCCGCCTATGTGGAACCACCACAAACAAGGATGCTCCATTAAATTTATCTATTATCATAACTAGCCTTCCCCTTTCATGAAAAGTTGTGACTTTATGAAAAGTTGCAATTTTTATGAAAAGTTACGATCTTTAGGAAGAGCTACGACTTTTATGAAGAGTTGACATTTTTATGAATAGTTGTGATTTTTATGTAAGGTAGTGACCTACACTTTGTTTAATGTAAATAGAGGGATTTTCTGTTACTACTATTTGTAGGGTTTTTTCGTTGTAGGGTAGTCGAATCAAATACATTATTCATGCTTCCTATGAAGTTTGTTTCATTCCTTAAAGTTTTATTCCTCCTACTTCATGGAGATTAATCTTTACTATAAGTCATAGTTATAAATGTAACTATGACAATTTCTTTTTACTATCTTTGTGACCTTTTTAAAAATTTGTTAAAAATTTCAGCAAGGATGATTGAAAATCGATCTTCTCTTTCTTCCCTTCCTACAATATTCTTCATATAAACAAAGAAAAATAATTTTAATGGTAATGTGACATTACTACTCTTGCACCTCTTAGTCCACAACCCATAAAACTGTTGATATGGTTCAATTCATTATATTTGGTTATTTAATAACAAAATATTTATTTCTGCCACTATTATTTGTGAGGGGTTTTCGTTATATGAGAATTGAATTTAAATACTTTAATTAAGCTTCTAATTGTGTTTCAATACTCAAAGTTTTCTTCCTTCTATCGAATGAAGCTTAATGTTTTACTGTAAGTCATGTATCTATTGAATTGTTTTTTCGGTTTGTGTCTTTTTTTTATTCTGTTAAAAATTCCAATGAGAATGATTGAAAATTTATCTTCTATTTTGTCTCTTTTTATAGTTTTATTCGTATACTTTTTGAGAAATTTCTTGTGGGTTGTGCTATATTTGATAGCACAAAACAATAAATATGTGATAACTAATACGCAATAAATGGTGAAGTTTGTTAAAAGAACCAAATAGATTGCTCTCTTCTTTGCCACAGTTAGTATATTATTTTGATTGTTCATTCTTAAGTACACACATTTTATATGTCATTGCACCCTTCCTAGAATATTAGTAGACAACTAGTTTACTTCTTTTATCGCAAGTTAACTAATTTCTCATATCTACTCTTTTTAGGCATAATAAGAGACCAAGTTTCGAAACTAATAAATGTCCAAAATACATCAAAGCAAATATAGTTTTTATCGGCAATGAATATGCACAGTAGTGAAGAGTGTTGGACCCTTTACCTACATTAATTAATTGTCATTAGATTCAATGTTGTCATGGACTTTTTCTATGGACATTTATAATTATTGATAAAGATCATTTTTGCCGTAGTGATAACTCTTTCTTTTGATAAAGTTATTTTTACTTTTTTGATAAAGAAGTAATAACTCTTACTTTTGGTTTCTGTCAATTAAATTTGTGAACTGTAAACTTGGATAAAGATCAACAGACTATGTTTTTTAAAAATATGTTAAGCAACATGCGTTTTTTTTCTTGATTGTTAGGAAAGTAAGGTTGTATTTATTATTATTTGTGGATATTTGTTAGCTCAAACACTCAAAAAATTATGCTTTGAGATTTTAATATGTTATGTGCAAAAAATTTGGTTTAGAATATCCAGCTATGAATGATGTCACCTACTGCTTGGTTGATAATTACATTAATTCTTTGTAACTGCATAATATAAACCATAAAAATAACTTTGGTTCTATTCCAAATAAGTTGCACTGGTGATATGAAACCTAAACAATAGTAATGACTACTCTTAGACCTGAGGAAAAATATTTATGATACTTACAATTTTAGGGTCATATGAAAGGAGCTAAGGTCCTCTATTTGAATTAGTTAATTATGTTTTTGTATGGACGTGATGTTTCATTCTACTTGGGAGCGTTGTTGTTCGAGGATTTTTGGTCTCTTCTTTAACTTCTGATGTTGTTCTTTATAAGTCTTGGAATTTAGAAAATTTCATTACTTCTAACAAACTATTTCCTTGGAGATTTCATAGACTTCTTTCTTATACTTAAAATATCTCTATGACTCATTCTTTTAGTATAAAAAATCAAAAAAAAAAAAAATAGCCCTTTTAAAATTTTGAATGGCCTTTAGATAAAATGATCTTTACAATGTAATGTATACATTGAAAATCCAAATATTACCGAATGGTCAATGTGAGCTTAATAATATATTTCAATTCTATGCGAAGCACAGATAAATTATCTAGTTGTCTTAAAAAAAGATACTATAATCATATGTTGTAGCCTGCACACATGATTAAAGAGTACTTTCTCCGTTTTAATTTAAGTATTTGAAATTGATTGAGTATAAAATCCAAGTATTTAAGAGATTTTAAATTTTATGTAGTTATTCAAATTTTATGATCTGATTTGTCTTAAAATAATAAAATTGAAAACTTACTAAAAATGAGATTTTTTGGGAACAAACCAAATTAACAAAATAAAATAAGACACTCAAATTAGGATAGCAAAAGCATTATATAATATCCCAAAATTAAGTCCTAATAAATTTTCAAAGATTAAAGTATTAACTAGCTCGTTAAATCACTTGTATTATATGAATAAATATAAATAAAATACAAAAAACCAATGTGCTGTAGATACCTTGTTAATGGAGAACTCATTCAGACTCAAACAAAATGAGTTTTTGTATTGTTTACAGAAGAATGAAGCCACCTAAACTCTACATGCATGAGTGTTAACTTTATTAGGTGTAACTCAGCATGTTTTCATAGCCATGCAAAGTGCAATGTGTCAATCATTTCCTTATTTCTCCTTCCTATAAATACCATTACTACCCATTCTCCACTTCCCATCAGCAATCAATAGTTTTATTTAATTAATCATATAATATATATATCTCCCTCTTGTTAGAAAAATCAAGCAATTATGGGTTCTAGCTGGCTTTGTTTCTCCCTTAGTTTTCTTCTAGTGTTGCATGGTACCTTTGCTCAGCAAAGATACCAACAGCAACAAGGTCAGTGTCAGCTTAATAGACTTAACCCTATGGAACCCACTGTTCGCATTCAAGCTGAAGCAGGGGTTACTGAGTTGTGGGATAAAAATAACCAACAGTTTCAATGTGCTGGTGTTTCACTCATTAGACATGTTATCCAGTCTAGAGGCATGCTGTTGCCTTCTTACCTTAATACTCCACTCCTTGCCTATGTTGAACGAGGTATTTTATTATTATTATTATTTTTCGCGAGATAGTGATAAGGTATGCGTAAATTAATTGTAAACTAATTAATGTTACAGGTAGGGGATTTTACGGGATCATGAACTCTGGATGCCCTGAAACTTTCCAGTCATCACAGCAATTTCAGCAAGGTGAAAGGGGTGCAGGATCAAGATTCCAAGATCGTCATCAGAAGATTGGACAGTTCAAACAGGGAGACATTATTGCCTTCCCTGCTGGAGCTGCTCACTGGGCTTATAACGAAGGAAATGAAGAGCTTGTACTTGTTTGTTTCGAAGATAGCGGTAACAGTGCAAACCAGCTTGATCAAAATTCAAGGGTATGTAAACTTCTAACAACACACTCAAAATTGATTAATAAATAAATGAATCTGATTTATTTTTTTGCAGAGATTCTTCATAGCTGGAAACCCACAACAAGGAGAACAGCAACAGGGACAGCAAGGAGGAGCACGCAGCTTCCAGAAGGAGCAATTCCAATCTGGAAATGTGTTCAGAGGCTTTGAATTAGAGTTGTTGGCTGAGGCATTCGGCGTAAGTACTGAAACAGCAAGGAAGCTTCAGGGAGAGGAGGATCAGAGAGGCCACATTGTGACCATTGATCAAGGGCTTAGAGTTGTGAGACCACCATTCTCACAAGAACAAGAGGAGCGTGAGGAGAGACAAGAGCAAGGACAATACGGTCCTCGTGCAAACGGAATTGAAGAAACCATCTGCTCCGCTAAACTCAGACAGAACATCGATAACCCTGCTCGTGCTGATGTCTACAATCCTCAAGCCGGACGCTTCACCACTGTCAACAGCCTCACTCTACCCATCCTCAGCTTCCTCCGCCTCAGCGCTGCCAAAGGAGTTCTTTACAGAGTAAGCCACATCTTGCTATTGCTATTGCTACTTCCTCTGTTTTAATTTGTTTGACTTAATAATACGAATCTAATCTGCAGAATTCGATCATGGCACCACACTGGTGGACGAATGCACACAGCGTACTCTACGTAACAAGGGGAGAAGCAAGGATACAGATAGTTGATCACAGAGGACAAGCAGTGCTAGATGACAGAGTAAGACAGGGGCAAGTTGTGATAGTACCACAGAACTTTGCTGTGGTGAAACATGCCGAAAACGAAATCTTTGAGTGGGTGGTGTTCAACACCAATGACAATGCCATGATCAACACACTGAGTGGGCGTACTTCTGCAATTCGAGGATTACCCGTCGATGTGATAGCTAATTCTTACCAGATTTCAAGGGAAGAGGCAAGGAGGCTCAAGTTCAACAGGGAGGAAACTCTACTTTTCACCTGTTCAGGAAGAACTAGCCAATATGGGAGAGTTGCTGCTGCTTAATTACAACGTTTTGCTTGCTTTTTTTTCTTCCTATGTAATAAGCTAAGCTAAAAGCCTACTTAATAAAACAGAGGACCTTATACGGTCATCTTTGTAATGGCAACTCTTATTTTGTATCTATAAGCGGCAAGTTCTTGTACCTTTGGCAAATAAAAGGAGAACTAACCTAGCTTTTTGCCCTTTTTTTTGAGCTAATTTGGACTGCTTTTTCTTCTCTTTTTTTTTCGATAGCAACAGATGGATACTAATAACATTGTTATGACTAATGGGTGAACATCAAATTATAGCATCGAGTTAGAAAAAATACTTGCTAACATATCGGAATGAAAAAAAAAGTGTTATCACAAAGATGTATTTATTAAGTATGTTAGATATCAAGGACTACATAGGGTTTGATGTATTCTCATTGATTTTTTCTTGTTCTTTTGCATATTAAATAAGTTTTACCTGTTCCATGTTAAGAGTTATTTTAGTTTAGAAGCATATGGAGCTTGATTAAGATTCGTACAATATTATCTTTATCATATATTATTATAAGACCTTTATTATAAATTAAAATATTATAAAACATTTAACTATTTAATTTAAAATAAATTGTTTCATTTTAATTAAAATGTTGATAGACTTTTGCACTTTCTTAGATTAATTCCTAATTAAAATATCTAACTTAATAATACCTATTTTCTATATATATATATTATATATATATATATATATATATATATATATATATATATATATATATATATATTCTCTTTTTTGAGATTTTAAATGTCTAAATAATTTGATTAATGTTTTATTTTCTATCTATAATTACTATGATTAAATTAAATTATATTAAATTGATTAGTAAAAAGAGCAACCCTCCAAAACCCTCCATCTCCCATGTATAAGCTCATGATTATTTCATTAAATATACAAATTCTTCAACTTTTCATCTTCTATTTTAATTATTAATAATACTCAGTTATGAGTTAATGACATTAATAGTCTTTAATTTCTTATCTTAATATCAACTGTAGAGGTAAAGTTATGGTGTCCATTTTATAATTCCTATAAAAAAAATTTAAAAAAAAAACTAAATGGTGAGGCTTGTAAGCCTCTTTTATATAAATCTCTAACTAATGGAGGAATATTTTTTGTTCACAATTGCCTCCTTCTGATGAGATTATTTCGGCAATTTTCAGGTACCATTTATGTTTTTTTTTTTGTTTAAATATAATAATATTATATAAGATTTTAATAGTGATATTTTGCTGTCCTACTTTCATCATTATCACACTATTTTTTCAACTGGTTTGCTGTTTTATGAATTCTTGAATTTATTTGGAATCTTCTATTTGTATATTGTATTTTGCCATGTAAAATTTCATTTTTTCTTATTCATATTATATCAGCTCATAGATTATCACAATATATTATTCTACTTCTTTTATTAATGTGGATTGTAGGGACACGTACAACAAATTGATGATTATTGATGGAGTAACTCATTCTTCTTATTGAGATTTTTGTAGCTTTAATGATTATTCATTCATAATTTTGCTAGATATCTTTTTTTTTTTTTACAATTCATGTTTTACTTCTCTTTTAATATTATTTTTTATTTAGATTTCAATTTCATAATGAATAAGCTAATTTTTAAAAACTGAGACATTTTCAAATTGCTGTTTGTTCAAATAGTTTATGTTATCGACGTATATCATGAAGAAGACTATTGAATTTGATAGGATATGGGAGAAAGAATAAACAAAAACTCGAAATATTATGTACTAGTTTTCATATAAACTCCATATGAAAATAAAACAATGTTGGCAAATATTGATAAAAAATAACACAAGTTTTATCTCTGACTTATTGTTGTGTGAGATTCCATTGAATACCCTCATGATTTCTATCATTAACTTGAAATCCTTGGTTCAATATTTGCTTTATTACTATACTAGAGATTCGATAAAAGTGAGTTGATTTTGAGTCGAAAGGCAGAGTGAGAAAAGGAAGATCATTGATATTATCTCATTCAATTTGTGTTTGTTGGTACCACTTATGAACTCAGTAACAATAGGCGGGAACTTTATTGATTTTAACAAACGCTTGGTACAAGTTACACACAGTACTAATCGACATTGAAGTCGTTTTAAGAGGACCTTCGTTGAGGAGATAGAAGGAGGCTCTCTCCTCCCCTGTTTATCTTCAAGCGTTGTGCTTCATTTGGTGATATCTGATACGCGTTTGTGAGGACCTCAACAGGCATTGCTCTAATCACTGATGTGTAACCTGCAAGTTGATTGTTCATTGGTTGACTACTTGTCCTAAACACCACAAATTCAAATCCATTTTCGCCTGCTTTAATCGTTGCGGGGAAGTACTGAGGAACCACAAACATATCTCCTTGGTTCACCTTATCGTTCATCACTTGTTGCCCGGTCTGATCTACTACCTGCACTTGTGCTTCTCCTCTTTCAACGTATACCACGCTGTGCCCGGTCAATGTCCAATGAGGGCTCATCAAAGCATTCTGCATCCACCAAGGCACAGTTTTAATCAATGTAAGTCATACTAATAGCAAGAAATTTTCGCCAAGAAGAATTCATTTGATTACCGGATATATGGTTCCTTTAGAAGCACTCATGTCAATGTATTCGAGGATGGGAAGTTTTTGGCGACCAACATGGTTAACTTTGCCTGCTTGCCTTGAGAAGATATCAGCTCGTCTTTGAGTTTCTATGTTGGTGCGAATTTTCATTGTGCAGATGTTCTCTTCCAAGCCATTTCGAGTTACTTTCGCCCTTCTTCTTCTACTTCTTCATCGGGCTTAATAGTGCTCATTCCTTCCCTCACATTGACAATTGTTCCACGTTCCGTCTGTTCTTCTTGCATCTTCCTCACAGTCTCTGAGGGGATGTTGAAGGCCTCGGCTAACAATTCTGTGTCAAAAGCACGGAAAATGTTCTGGAACTTCTGTTTCCTTTGCTTTCTTAGACCAGTTTGAGCTCTTTGGCTTTCGTTTTCTTGTACTCCACCGGCCAAGTAAAATACCTAAAGTCCACAACATAGCCAACCAATATATAAACAAATTATGTGAATTGTGTATATAGGTTAAAACTCATTATATATGAAGTTGTATCATGAACAAAAAATTCATTAAATTGTAGAAATTGGGGAGTGAAAGATTTACCCTGGAGTTCTGATCAAGCTGGTTGGATCGATGGTTGAGGTCGTTAACGGCTACAGCTACGAGCTCTTCCTCACCGTCGTTATAGCACCAATGAGCAGCACCAGCTGGAAGTGCCACAACATCACCTTGGCGTATACGGTGGACTTTTTGGTGCTGGTCGCCTCCGCGGCCTTGGCCTCTCTCTTCCATTGGCGCTTGGCCAGCCTGGAAGGTCTGTGACTGGAAAGTCTCAGCACAGCCAGGGTAAGTAATGCCAACTATTCCCTGTCCACGCTGGATGTAAACCAAGCCAGGCATGGGATGAAATTTAGGCAGAGAAAGAGTATTACGACGGATAACAAACCTCAGAGGAGCAACTCCAGCGCACTGGAATTGCTCCTCGTTCTCGTCCCATAGCTCAGAGAAGCCGCCCTCTGACTCAATTCGATCAGAGGGCTGGCTTCCAGTAAGTCTCTGTAAGCGGCATTGTTGAGCTTGAGTCAGACGAGTGCCTCCCTGACCTTGCTGACCCTGATACTCTCTTATTGCATTTGCTGCAGACAAGAGAAAAGCAAAGAACAGTACAGCTAACAAGAGCCTAGTAGTGACCGCCATCGCTAATTAGTATTTTTTGATTGTTTATTCAGTAGAAAGATGAGATTTGGAGAGACTGAGGCCTCTGTTCTTATAGCGTTAGAGGGTAACAAATAGGAAGGCCGCGTGGCGATTATCCTGTTTTCTATTGCATGGTGAAGCTGTCTTCATCTCAACACTTTGCCATGGTTGTTCAAAAAGACAGTCACTCCATGCCAATCACCTGTATTAGCTTTTTGTGTTTGTTTTTTTTGTGGGCTTTATAGGGAAACTTATAACAGAAGACGTTAACATCTACTATTTCAATTGCTTATTATCTTTGATTTTGACTTGACATGAAAGTTAAGATCGTAGAAAACACTTTATAAACGGACTAAAAGGAAAAGAAAGACAAACAATTGAAACAGAGGGAGTAGTATTAAAGTTTAGATATATGTATGTACAACTTTCTTTTATGGCCTAAGTTTTTTTTTTTTTCTTTTTTTGCTCTCTTTTACAATAATCCAGAAAAAAGGGAGTAGGATAGAAACTTAAAACAAGATAACTGAGAAGAAAAATGTTAATTACTTTAGGCACATATACAGTGGTACACTAGGCTTAGTTTTGTATCTGTAGAAGGCTGTTTTCTTCTTGTAAGTAGGATTATCAATAGTGATAACTATTCTCCCTTCTTCTCTAATATGAAAAGAATTCCTTACACTCTCCACCATTTTTTTATCTTCTTGAAGCATAAGTCTGTACGAACAATCATCGTCTGGTATGAATTCTTCTCTGTAAGTCACTTCATTCCCCACCACTATCAAATCCCAAGTTATCGTCACCTCAACCTATAAGATATAATACACGAATTAGCAATGTGCGCATCCATAAATGGACTTAAAAGGAAATGAAAACTAGGCATTGCAGCAAACACTACCTCTTTGACAGGCATTTTAATGAGGCAAAATGAACATGGTTTGATGCTTATCTCAAGAACTTTGTCATCAGTTGAAAACTCAACATCCTTGTCCTTTTTGAGTCCACCATAATCAGCTAATAAGTTCTCTGGGCTAATATACCTATATATTATCAATCCAACACAAATCTTTGAGCAAATTAAAAGAAAATCTTACTAATCCCTTGTTTCTATTTGTTTGTCTGGTTTTGACTTGACACAGAGTTTAAAGAAATGTAAACAAGGACTTCTGAATTATATAGTCGAGGAATGTAAAATGTGTCAACCTGTCATTTAATCTTGTAGTGTTAAACATGTGCTTCATATAGAATTAGAGAATTGTTTGAAGAGGAAAATAATACAAAATAAATTGAAACGGAGAGAGTAATTACTTGAGAAGGGTCTCTGTAACTTTAGATGGCTTCACAAATATGAAGGCATTCTTGCTTCTTTGTGTGATCATTCGCAGATTAAGTGCATGAACCGTGGAAAACCAAACAGGAACATTAATAAATATCTGCAATATTACCATCAAATTTTCAAAATCCAAAATCACATTTCAAGAAAAATTTTAAACAAGGGAGAAAATTTCGCGTACATTCTTGTATATGATTCCAGGATAATGATCATGAACCAAACTCATCATCTTCCTATTAATCCAACGAACCTCTTTCCAAGCATTTCCCGGTGAATTTCCCAAATCTGTTATCATCACAACAGAATTAACCCCTCCTTGTTTAAATTCAAGTTGTTGAATTGCCTTCTCCAAAATATGTATCCTCCATCTAAGACACTCGTGATGATGATTATGTCTTCCCCAAATCTCTTCTTCCAATTCTTTGTTCTTGATATTCCTAAACACATTATAACATAATAGTCTTCCTTCCCTATCTTTACCATCATCGTTATACCACAATTTCTCGAGGTCAGGACTAAATAGTTTTTCATCGAGAATCTCCGTTACTCTAAATTCCCTTCTCCATCTCAACGTTTTCCTCATCATTTTATACGCATCATAAACACCATAATCCTTAGCTCTCAAGAAATTCAACAAAACAATATCCGTCCTCGTGTTATCTTCACTTGGTAATAATGGAACACCCCATAATGAAATTCCAGTCAAATCCTCTGTTATGGTTTTAACAGATAGAGACTTGTTTTTGTTTTTACCATAAATGTATCCACCAAGAATTGCATCTTCCACCCTACATCTTAATCTAAGCAACGCGTGTTTTCTTGAAGCTTTGATGTCGAGAGGAGATACTAATTGACCAGGCTGATCAAAAACAGGTTGATGATCATCATTATCATCATGATCCAAATGTTCATCTGATGATTCTGTATCAGTGTCGCTGATGCTCATGATATCATCAACAACAACCTCTTCTTCCGCGACAGGGACAACTACTTCCTCCCGCATCATTCAAGAAAGTTAAATTAATATTAAGAATATATAAATATAAAATGAGATTAGGCCATATCAAAAATGTGTTTTTGTTTTTCCCCTCTGGTTTATGGAATCAATAAACCAGAGGATGTGATTATGGTTTTTTTTTGTTCAAAAATGTCATATAAACTACTAATACTTAAAACCATTGATATTATTGGTTGGAGCTAAGAGGACCATCCACATATTAAATATGTTTGACCATCATTTGGATATTACTTTTTTATTTTGGGGGTTGGAGGGGGACATTTTGGATTTTCTTTTGTTTATGTGTCTTTGTCAAGTCTAGTCACTATATACGTGCAAGCACGTAAAGTAGTAATAAATTATATTTTTTTTCGTATCGTTTAATTTGTTCACATATATTGTTTTTAACTATACAATACAAATTAAACGATACGAAAAGTTTCTGTTAAAAACAATAACCCCTCTTTCTAGCCTTATTTTGATACATTTTTTATGTTTTTTTTTTCATTGACCAATCATTTGGTGCTTTTTATGAAAAAATATATGGTATTATTCTGTATACATTTCAAAAAAAAAAAAAAATCATGAAGAAGGGGCTTGGACAGATTAAAATCCTGATTTCGAACCCATTTGTTTGTAACTGAAGGATGAAGTACCACTTCAGGAATTATAATTTGAAATCCCATGATCTAGTAGTTATTACAAGCTGATGTTTGCAAGTTATGTCTAGTAATACATATACACAAAACAGATGTACTTGTTACTAAAAACAAACTGCAGAACAACATTAACTTATAAACTAGAAGGGAGGAACAAGAAACACTACAACCACCTTGTTTGCCTATTCTAATCAAGCCTTCTCCTCTCCTGAAATACCCGGCTTTACGACCTCGTGGAGTGACTGATTGCTATCTCCTTTTGTAGGTGCTACAACATGACTTTCACTTGCATTTAAAGACAGCTTCTCTAAATTGGCTTCGCTGGTATCAGAAAGATTAGGCAGGCCACTTTCATTTTCGCGTGTTTTAGGCAGTCTTTCTCCCGACTCTGGAGCTGTGTTGGGCAGGCCACTTCCATTTTCAGGTGTTTTAGGCAGTTCTTCTCCTGAATCTAGAGCTGCTTCCATCTCCTCGTACCTAGAAATGACTTGTCGAAGCTCATCGTGAAGATTTAAAGCTTCAAACATCAACCCCTCATCACCTGAGGTTGATTCCACAATTCTTTGTATAACTGCCAAAGACTGCTTGCAGTTCTCCAACATGCTCACTGCCAGATCATCCTTAAGCAACACAAATATATCAGTTCATTCATGTTCCAAAGGTCAACCTGCCCGTCAGAAGGCCCCCAAGAAAAAATGGATAAAAACACAGAGAGAGGGGGAGGGGGAGGAGTCTAGAGGAATATCAATTTCTTTAATGGAATAAGGGGGAGGGGGAGGGGTCTAGAGGAATATCAATTTCTTTAATGGATATAAACTATGTTAGATCACACAAAAACAGAAAGAAAGTTTTAACAACAGATTCTCTTTTGAGAAGGGGGTGGGGGGGGGGGATTAGAGGAATTTCAGTTTCTTCAATGGAACATAAACTATGTTAAATCACACACAAACGGGAAGTTTTAACAACAGAATATTTTGATGTCAATTGACCTTTACTTTTATCGTCATTTGGGTGATCTTAGTAGTAAATATGTCCAACCATGCTATTAACTTTTTTTAGAATGATTATACCACTTGTTGTTTGGAAAGCTAGAGAAATGAATTGGAGTATTAAAAAAGAACAACTTGGACTGAAAAGAAGAAAATTTTGAGAAAAAACCAATTGTGCTATACTCACAGTATAGCATAAGTATAGTGGAGAGTGTAATACCCCTAAGCCTGGAAGAGAAGCGCAATGTATAAATTCTGACAGAATCTATGTATTATTTTATGCAGAATAGAAGGTGGAATAACTAATGCATAAATAACTGCATAGCTTTAAGCAACAACCAACGACTTAATGCACTATTTATATCTCTACCTGATAGAAATACAGGGTTTGGAATAACTTGAAAAGGCAAGAAGAAGTCTTCTAGTTGTAGGTTAATAGTGCAGATAAAGTAAAGCTCCAAATAATTTGAAGACTTAAGCAGGATTGTCAGGAGAACACCATAACTATGGAAGCATTCATTCATCACAGTCATCAATCTTCAAGCGTTCATTCATTTAGTTCATGATTATTTGCAGTTCTTAGTTTTTCAATAGTCAACAAATGACCTTCTAACCTTTCTTACTTAGATATTAGAATAGGTTTAATTTAGTAAAAAGTTAATAAAAGGTCCCCGTAGGAACGACACTTGATTCACCCTAATTATTTATTGATTGTGCATACTTGCATGTGCGTATGAGGGCAATATAACTCACTAGTAATGTGATTAGAATTAAGCATTAATCCCATTTGTAGGTCAGTTTATTTCATCACCAGATATTTGTTCTTGCTTTTCACTTATTAATTTATAGTGCTGGTGTCTGGGCAACTTTTGATGGATGACCAAGACAGGATTCAATGAGTTTCCTTTTATCTTCCGCTGGCATGTATGTTTTTATCCTTAAATTCCAACAATAGTGAACTTCAATTATATCACATGTAATATGATCATATTCAAGTTTTACTAATTACACTAACGTCCTTTCCATTTTATAATTTAGTCTAGGAACCTTCAGCTAACTACAAAGTTTTAATAACATTCCCAACTCAATGTTGCAAGCCTAAACTAGTTGTATTTGTTTAAACTGGTCATTTCAATTTTAGCAATGGGAACATCATACTGTGCTTCTTTTTTTTTGTTTTTTTGATAACCGTAGTTTCTGAACCAGCTTGCACACACCTCCACTTATTCCGCAGGATACCTACCATCTCTCACTAGCAACATGTACCAGGCAACTCTATCCACCGAGGCTAGAACAGATGGGAAAAAATCACCTATTGTTTTGTCTCTGCTCGGATTCAAACCAGAAACCTCATGGTGTTCAACCTACTTCATTAATCATACTATGTTGTAAAACTTAGTATAATACTTGATTTATCTCTTATTAATTCAGGTTACCTAACAAATCTTATTGTTAAGGTACGACAAAAAAATACTTCCTCTGATATTGTTCTGTTGATCAATTAAGGAGCATTACAAGGAATTGTTACATTTTCACCCCTTTTGTATATTAATGACTATTATGCCACTATATTCTGATTGTGCTTAAGGGAAGTGCTTCTTTCAAGACACTCGGAGAGTGGAGTGATAATTATGACAATACTCTAATCAAAAAATAATTGCTGAGAAGTCTTCAAATTTAAGAGTCAATATGGCTAAGAAAGGAGGTTTTGGTGATGCCATCTTAAACAAAAGAGAAGGTTGGTGTATTTCTGAAAAGTAAAGAGGAGGTACTACGACGGCCAACTGGGAGTATTATTTGCACAAAGAACAGAAGTTCTGACAAGACAGCGCCATGATGAAAATTGTTCTATGAAAAGAAAAGGGCTGGCATGAAGATGAGAATTATAAAAGGAAAACAAGTGTGTGCAGATGTCAGATGTCTGAATTTTGGTTTATTCTGTTATTTTGGAACCTTTAAAAAGCAATTCACTTGCCATCCCTGACATAAAAAATATGTACATGCCCCTTTTCTTGCATCCTACCCACCCCCACCACCCTGCAGGACATAAAAGAATGACTAAAAAATGTCATTATTTGAGCCTTGCCTCTACTTTAGGGAAGCTAATAAGTCCTCCATTTTAGTTTAAACAACATTATAGTCTATCAAAAACTAGACATTCATATGTAAACTCTATGAAAAGCTCTACGGTTGATGTTGTCAATATGCTGCTACGCTCAACTTAAATCCCGTTAACACCTTCTAAAAGACACTTCTTTCCTCTTTCCTGTTGATATTTGATCCCCTCGCCCACACATAAACTCTATTCCCTTGTGAACTCACATTAATCACCACCATCCTTTAGACCTTAATTTCTGTCACAAATCACCTCAAGTCCTCAATACCTATCATGGCCCCACTATTGCCTTTATTTCTTTTTACAAGTGTTGTTGTCTTGTTTATCTCATCCTGAAACCCCTTTAGGATCTTCTTTTTTCTTTTCTTTTCTTTCCTTCTTTTGTCCATCTTATATAATTCTTATGATTGAACAAAAAAGAGGTATTGGATCTACTTGGCTTATGCTTTTTGATGGAAGTAAAAGAATGTTGATTCAAGTACTTGGGGATTGTTGAGAAGATAGACTTAGGACTTGACTCAACCTTGGAAGCTAATTTGTGATGTGAGGTTTTCCCAAGACCATATAGGAGCAACAACTCATTCCCTCAGCCACTGTGGACATTCTAAGCCCCTCTTCCGCTCTCCTGCTCGCCCAGGGCTAGACATCTGGAATGTGAACAATTTAAGGCCCATATTGGTTTTGGTTTGCTACAATGTTATAGGTCAAAAATTCAACCACAAAAGTAAAGCTTGTAAGTAAGCATTGCCCATGATCATATTGCCCATGATCATATGCCCATGATCATATAAGTAGAATCACTCCTTCAACAACCAATGTGGAACATTCTACTAGGGGTTAAGGAAGAAAAACATGGGAGCAAAGCTTCTCAACAATTTGGAGATGTGTGAAGCAGGTTATTGGACTAGGAACTAGGAAGCAGAAGAAAATTATTGCACCGAAAATTAGTTCAGTTATATCATGAATCAGAATCTTGCTGATCTATTCCATATGCATTGAGTATGTGTAGCATCAGAATATCTATGGACAACCTTTTTAATGGCGTCCTTCTGTGGCTAGTCAGAAGTTCCATAGCTGAGTTTTCTTCGAGGGTGCACTAAGAGATTTTCTAGTTTTTGTTTCTTTTTATTTTCTTTTTGGCCCAAGAATTTGAGTTTTTTTTTTCTTAAATTATGCTGCCGGTGGTTATCACAGGAAAAGATAGCCCCTCATAGGATCTTGGGAACCTATTCATAGCAGATGTAACAACAATCTTAAAAGCTGAAATGACTACATCAAAAGCTATTTTGGTATATATTCTTCCATGTGCTAACAAGAGAACCATGGCAATACTACAACTAAAGAAACTCGAGAATGACATTTTAATATGGATATAAACTTCAATCAGAAGATGTAAATTATTTCCATTCTGCTCTGACATTAGCAGTGATTTCTCCATTTTTATTTAAACTAGATTTTGTGCTGAATGTGAATAAACTGCAAGAAATAGAGATGGAAAAAAAGGTAGGTACTCATGTCTTAAACGTTGGTTCCTTAAGAGAATCAAGTTAACGTTTTTTTTTCTTGGATGATGCTGGCGGTGGTGTATCACATGAAAACATAGCAGCCTAATAGGCTCTTGGGCACCCTATTTTTAGCAGATAGACAACAATATCCTGAAAGTTGAAATTACTACACCAAAGGCTATTTTGGATTACATTCTTTCATGTGCTCACAAGAGGACTATGGCAATACCACAATTAAAGAAACTCCAAGTAAATGACATTTTAGTGTGGATATAAAATGTTAATCGAAGGATGTAAAATCATTGCCATTCTACTCTGATATTAGTAGGAGATTCCTTTAATTTTATTCATAAGCTAGAGCGGAGGTCTACTTATTTTCTTAAACAACAGGAGGAGAGGCCTAAGATATTGAACGAAATAATTTTAAGAAAAAGATATCGACCCAAAATAAAAACAACCCTTATGTGCTGAAGGTGATAGATTGTAAGAAATAGAGGCGAAAGAAATAGGAGAAAATATTTGTTGTGGGGTTAACTTCACAAAGAAGTTGGCAAAAAGAATTTTAAGAAAGCAGTTGGTGTCCATGTTTAAAACTTTGGTTCCTTAAGGGAACCAAGTAGACCATATACATCTTATACAATTTTTTTATTCTTAACTTATCACCCAGAAAGAGAAAAGTCTGACATTGTTTCCTAGTGGAATCAGCTACGAACAAAAGTTGTTTCTAATTGGAAATTAATTTGCTTTAGAGCTTTAACTTCAATTCTTTCAGAAATTCATGCAACAAATTCAATAAGAGATGTATACAAATCTGCAACATCTTTTTATTGTTTATTAATGAAAATTTGTTGATTTACGAAGAAAAATAACCATTGGTTCCTTACTGAACCAGAATTGAACAAACTCCTTGCTTCAGGAAGCTAACTTGCTCTAGAGTTTTAACGTCAATTGTTTCTGAAATCATGTAGCAAATTCAAGAACATGGTAGTTCAGCAGGTTAAGATATAGCTGACATGTTTGTTTATTTGTTTGTTTAGATAAGTAAATGTAGCCCTCATGTTAAATTAATATACAAGAGTTTCTTCAATTTTCAACTTGGTTTGACAGGCATTTCACACGTAGATGAGCTAAGAGACTTAACTCCTCCTGGAATAGTAAAAGATCAGAGAATATAAAAGTTGAACAGTACTAGTCCAAGTAAGGTAACAAAAGATAGGTCCAGAAAAAAGTGGAAGAAACCAAGGGCAGAGGACCACAGTGAACTAAAAATCTTTTAACTTAGTGAAGCATAACCAACAAAATGGAGCAGATAAGAAAGTAACCTTGATGGGCTTTGGTTCAACATCAGAATTCATTATGCTGGAAAGGATCTCAAGACTGTTCCGTGTTACTACAAGAAGTTCCTTCTTCTCTTCAATGGATTCACCAATGTAAGTAGTTTGCTCATGATTCCGCATCCCCGTATCAGGAATAGGGTAGCTTTCAGGTGGTGAGAGTAGCTGCTCGTTCATATGAGACTCCAGGGGATATTGCCTCTTCAAGTTCTATCAAAAGGAAAGAAAGTTAAGCACCTTTATCCTCTGGATATAAGGCATGCAATATGCAAATGTAAATCAAGGCATGATTCATGAACTCAAAGATCATCTGCTAGTCTACCAACACACGTCAATGTTCATCTAGTATGATTTTAGAAGTTAGTAAACATTGGCATAAATGTGCTGCCCCACCCCTCCTCTAAAGGTCCAGGCCTTACCACCACACAGTTGTTTTCATCAGGTGAACACTACAAAGGAAAAGAGTAGGCCTCGAAATGCAGACAAATCTGCGAGAAGGCAGAAAACTGAATATTTACCAGATAAACAATCAAGCAATAATCAAAACAATGTAGTACAAGCACTTTGATAGCATCTCCAACAAGCACAATCAACAATTTTCACATTGATGCTCCTTAGCCCTTGCAGAGACGTTACGGCCATATATTCGCCACTGTCCCTGACATCTACATCTAATAGAAGAAAGCAGACTTTTCACCCTTTCGCTCCACACTTTCAACACCACCCCATCCACAATAGTAAAGATAAATGGAAGAGAGAGAGAGAGAGACACTCCAGATTCACCTATTTTCGCTAGAATATATGACTTGCTGCTATCCCTAAACAACACCTCCTGTCCCACATCTTCTCTCTATCAGCTCAAAAAATTTAATCTAGGAAAATAAATGAAACAATAAGAGAATTCTTTAGTTGCATGAGCAAAAAGCCAACTTGAGATATTGCCTCAATATGTCTATTTTCTAGTCTATTAATATTTGCAGAGTCCTCAGCCTAAATAAAACCCCTATATAAGGCTGATATAAACAAATGTTGGACACATGCCAGTACCTCCAGTTATAAAAAAAACTACTTTGCCTAAAAAAAGATCAATTAGAGCAAACTAGTATTAAAATGATTTGGACTCAAACGGAGAGAAATGATTACAAAGAATTCATATAGCCAACTCTAACTTAGATGCTCTGCTGATTGATTGAGTGTTAGATAAGTTCTTCTACAGGATTTTAAACATAATAGCAAGCATGCTAAAATAAGAGAGAGAATACAAAATTCACATACAATACTTGACCTTTCCACTGGCATAAATACTTACAGCAGGTACACAAAAGAAACATAAAACTTGTATAAATAGGTAAAGTAACCTTAAGATACACAAATCAAAGTTCGAACATCATGTGCTCGATTGGTTAAGAACAAGCTATCCCGAGATTAGTTATATGGATTGATATCCCACACTCAATGTTGAATAAAGATAACGCTACAATCCCGGAATAACTAATCCGTGATAAGTTATTCCGCAATTTTATCCCAACTTACAAGGGATAAACTCATCCTAAAATTAAACCCCGGATTAGTTATCCGTTATCCCTCCAAATCTTATATACATTCAATACAAACATTTCCTGCAAAATAGACTAGGGTTTACCATGTAAGTTTGACGAAAGACAGGCAAGTAGCTAAGGTCCTCGGATTCTCCCCAAGCAGTAATAAGCTCCATAGCCTTAATCCGATTCCCACTGTCAGTTTTAGGGTCATCAATCATTTTAACCATATCATCCAACACCTTTTCAGACGCCACTTCTGAAAACACTTTCTCACAATTAGATGTACAAGTCTCCAGCAAATCCAAAGTCAGCCTCTGTGTCACTGGACTCTTGGACAAAACTAACTTCTTCTTAATCGCTTTTACGATTTCCGTACCGTTGAACTCCTCACTGTTGATCATCCCACAAATTCGAAGGTTCAAGCTCCAATTAGGTTCCTCCATAGTCTCTAGCGTAGCTTCATCTACCATTTTTGATTCTGGAGTTGGACCTTGCAGAATTTCTTTCATTTTTGCACTTACCATCCTGCTCATTTGTGCTCCTCCTGTCTTCAATCGTTCGCCCAGTGATGAAGAAGCCATTTTTAGCTTATCCATGTTCATGATTGTTGATCAGATGGAAATTGGAGCAATTTGGGGTTTCAGTTTTGACAATTTGGGATTCACAGTTACCGACATAATCTTATGTTACGACTTTTGTACTAATACTTTTCTCCATTATGAAATTCAAATTAATTATCTAAATAAATAAATTTTTAGACTAAACATGGATCTGTTTGACCAAGGTTAATTGACATGTTTAGCTAAAACTCGAATGTTTTTTTCTTGGGGTTAGAAAGACAGGAAAAAATTATTTGACGGAACTTATTCGATTAAATTCGAACGTAATTTAAAGATGGTATTTTTAATAAAAAAATTCCAATTAAAGTGAAAGCATCCAAAAATTTGAAAATTTAGCTATATTGATTTATTAGGAGTCAGGACAGAGTTAGTATTTAGACAATTATTTTTGTATGAATGATTTGGTAAAAATAAGAAAACATCATAAAATAATTTTTTCTATATATTTTATTTTATATTATTTGGCTAAATAAATAAAACTATATTAGAGAGAATTTTACAAAGAGCCTTCAAGTTCTAATATTTTTAATAAGCGATATAAATTAACTAAAAATAAGTTAAAATAGGTTTTGATTATGACTATTAAAATATTAAAAATAAAACAGAGCCGAATCTAAATTATAATTCTAATAATAATGATAAAATCTTAAATTAATAAGGCACATTGTGATTTTGTAATGCACCTCATATATTATTTAGTTCTAAAAAATATTAAATATATTTGATATAATTTTATAAATAAAGCTATTATTTGTGAAATAGGATTGTGACTCGACTTTGTAGCATTTTGAGGGGTAATTATGTCATTTTAGTAGTGTGTGACACATTACAATTAGTATAGGTTCATTTTGTTGTTTTTTTAGGTGAATATTTTAGAGGCGTAGAGGCGCTACACATCAGTGCCTAACACGGTTTAGCAGCTTAATCTTTTCGGCTTAACAGAAATTAGAAGAAAAACAAAAAATTTAATAAGAAAACAGATATATGAGGGTTTAAGAAATTAAGAGAGGGGAATACTAAAAACTCTACGCCGGTGACGAAGACGACGGCAGCCCATTCAGCCATGGTTTCGGCAGCAACTTGGATCCGATACGCAGTCGGAAAACTTCAATACTCTGCCTCTATTGGCTGGAAGGTCATCTTCGTTTCCTATTTTGAATCACACTTCATTATTTACATTCTACGATTGTTGAGTTCATTGTATTGAATCGCCGGGAGCTTTTTTTTACCATCTTTTTTCATGGATACATTATTCCTGTGCCAAACCAGGAGTCTTTTGTCTTTAAACATTTGATCTGATTTCTTTCAGCTTAATGTCAGCTGTATAACTTTATTGAATGCTAAAATGAGTATGCATCAATTTTAGTTCAGAGTTCTGGATTAAATGTTTGGGAATCTAAAGCTTGCAACCTTAGTACTTCTTTTAAGTATACTGCTCTTAGAGGAGGGGACAACAAAACCTATAACTAAGCTGGGTTTTTTTGTATTCCAACCTAAGAGCCAAGAGGTTCCTTCAGGTGGTGTGAACACAGGGGGTATTTGGCCTCATACCAATTTGGAGAGTGAAATATTGTGGTATGAACTGGCAAGTTAAATTTTTTGATCAACTGAACTTGTCCTTCTTATTATAATTTCAAGGAAATTGAGATTTGGTGAAAGGTGGATCAAGTGTATAAAGTTCTAAATTTCCACTGCTAGATACTCTTCTAATCAGTAGAAGTCCATTGGGGAGTGGGATGAGGTGGGGGTTCAACACCAAAATGTCTGAAATAGGGTGATCACCTTTCTCCCTTCCTCTTTAATCTGGGTATGAAGGGCCTTAGAAAATGCTTGATATAGCCAAATAAATGCAATAGATAAGGGGCTTATATGTAGGTTTTATGGGAGAATACAGCATCAGCATCTTGTCTCTGGAAGGAGATTTTAAGGACAAATCGTAGAGCTCAAAGTTAATGGTACACCAAACCATCAAATACCCGACATGGCATTTGTCTATGGAAGTTGGGGTTAATTCTCCTGGAACATCCCTTTCAAGGTAGGTAATGGTCTCTGTAACAAATTTAGGAAGGACAGACACTAACAAAGGATTTTACTCGGTAAACGAAAGGCTAAAGGCAGCTCACATGCTTGTTCTCAAAATGAAATATCTGACAATTTGCTCTGTAAGTCGATTTGGAAAACTCAACTGCCAATTGAGGTTATTTGTCAATCTATTAAGCTTGGCTTGGCTCATGGACAATCTAAGCAAAAGGAATAGACAGATTGTTAACAGATGCTATATATCTCACAAAGATATCATAATCAGCAACCAACTATTTCTCCACTGTGCAATTGCCATAGAAGTACAGATTTCTGGAGTATGGTGTACTTACCTTTTGGACTCAATTGGGTCATGCTGTAATCACCTTCTAAATCCATTTTTTTGTCCTTTTAGTTCATACTAATAACAACTGGTAGGTTGCATTAATGCATAGTGGCCTTCTTAAGCTGGGCTTTTTGGAAAGTTGGTAGAGCCATCGGGATAATCTGGAGAACGATCCTACTTGTATCTTTTAGTGTTCTTGCACCGGAAGAAACGGCAAATATTTGATGGACTATCAAGTCCAAGTCAGTCCCTTGAGGCTAGGTGTCTCCTGGGTTTTTTTTAGTTGTATTAACCAATCCCTGGTAAATTCCCGTAATAATCTTTTGGACTTTGTTAGCTCCCTGATATTAGCATCGCCTTTGCTGTAGTGGTGCTGACATACCCCCTTTTGTACTTATTAACTTTTTTACTTTTTGGACGTCATCAATGAAATCTCTTACTTCATTTAACAAACCCTACTAAGGGATACTGCTCTTTCAAATCTTTTAATGAAAATTAAGTTCGACTACATAGTTCCAGAAACAGGCTCTGGAACAACTTTCATTCTCTAAGTTCGACTACATAGTTCCAGAAACAGGCTCTGGAACAACTTTCATTCTCTCCATCTTAGACTTTGTCCTTGGATTCCTCTTGACAATAATCATGAATCGTGAGTAGTTGTATATTTTCTCTGCTATCATTCTATATGTTGAGATGGCTTAACTAAAAAAAGATTTGCTATATAAGAACACTTTTTGAACAGAATTACCGAGAGTACGAGGTAATTTTGCAAGAATCACAGCACAACAAGAAAGCATATAGGTTTGACTCAAAGAGCAATCAAAATATAAGCAACACCAACAACCATTTTTTTTTTAATCCAAAAAAGCAAGGAACCTTAGTTTAAGAATTCCTCTAATATGGTGTCATAGTGTGACTGATATCTAACTTAAGATGCAATTTTCTATGTTGAAAAGTATTCCCTCAATAGCTAGAAATCAGTAATTACCTTAACTTTATCTACATGTAAATACAACCCTAGTATTTTAGTAAATAATGTCTAGGCAGAGATTTGAACTTGGTGCTCAACGTTAGAAACTTGAGTTCCAGCACAGAGAGGAATAGTAAATAATGCAGGTCTTGTTATTGACTTATTGTTAGAATCCTATAATCACTAGCCTACAAATTTTGAATTGAGGGTAATGATACTGATGGAGTCCAAACCTTCCCTAACTTAAAAGGAATGACGAACCAACTTAATCTAGGAAAGCTTACTACTTGTAGAGAAATTTACTAAAAGAGAAACGAAATGACCTTTTTATAGTGCCGAGATGTGCTAAGCTAACACTATAAGGTAAAACATGTAAGTCAAAACATTTAATAACTGTCACTAGGTTAAGTAAGAAGTTAAAGACACAAGCTGTATGGGATCAAACAAGCTTTGACATGTTGAAATATCATCTGCTTTTCTGCACTTAAAATCAAGCAAGCCTCTATATTTTACACTTGTGCTTACATGCCTTTACTTCTTGAGTACATCCCCCCTTGCAGGGGAAGAAGGAAAAAGCTTAACTGGGATTTAATGCTATGCAGAACTACAAAGGAGGTCAAATTACAGATAGAGAATTAGGTGATACCATATGGAAGAACTTCTTTCAGGGCAAGTTGACATGCTTGCACTATAACAAGGGAGAGGAGATGGCACCAGCACTAGGAGATCAGAGCTGCACACTTCTTGTTCGGAAGATACCTTGGGTTGATCCAAAGTAATTTCTCCTTTATTGCAATATAGCCAATTACCTTATGCATGGTTTTCTCCTATGTTGCTCGGACTCTTCAAAAATGTCGATGGATGCGTGTCGGATCCTCCGAAAAGAGTGTATTTTTGAAGGATCCGACACGGGTGCGGCAACATTGTTGGAGAGTCCGAGCAACTTAGGTTTTCTCTACTTTATTGCTGGAGTCCATTGTTGCTTTATACTAATTCCTTTTATTGTTAGTATCTTCACTTGTCTAATCTTTAAACAAGTAACAGAGAATTGTCTTACTATTATTTATTATTTTTTTTGTTACTATTTTCTTTTATAACTGTCTGGGATCTTGTAGTTGTACAAGAGAAAAACTGTACTTATTTAGGTTTGTAGTATTATAGGGAGTATTTTCTTCTTGTAGCTAATGTTGTGTCTAGGTTAATTTTTGCACACCTCAACTAATCCTCCATGTACATGCTACCTACTGGGTAACTCTGGCCATCAACGTTTAGACAAATGGGAAAAAATCACCCAACTCCTTTTTGGCTTTGTTGAGGTTTGAGCCTTCATGGTTGATTCCATCTTTGTTGATCGCTAGGCCACACCTTTAGGTATAATATAAAGTTCTTTGACCTACGTTTTGTATGGTTACTCAGCTCAAACTGACTTAATCCTTTTTGTTGTATGTATTCTATCTTCGTCCCATCTTCTGTCAGATCAGTTATGGTTGCACCACCCCTTGCTTCAGATTATTTGTGAAACTCTGTTATAGTAGCTTTGGGTGTCCAGCCAGTTCCATGACCTAGTAATGTTCGGATCTTCCTTTTTAAGTCCATTTTGATAACATGGTTTCGTGGTAATATCAAAGCTTGTTAGTTTTTGCATTATGGATCATTGATCACACTGTTGTCTTACCAGTAACTAACTGTGAAAGAACATCAAGCTTGGATACAACTTCATTGGCACAAGTTAAAACTTACAATCTTAGAGATATGGCTTCTAATGAACTGATTACCTCTTCTCTTTTTTAAAAAAAAAAAATCAATTAGTAAACATCTTTATTTGATTGAAACAAATGCTTGGTACCAAGTTGATTCTGGTGTTACAAAAAGGTATCCATTCTTCACAAATGTTCTTTCAATAAAGAGTCGTGACTTCTAATAGCTATCCTCATCCTGCAAAAAGTGAGTTAAGCTAGATGCCGATAAACTAAGTGATGCAAGTCCGGGTAGTACTCATTGCACGAAAGAACTTTTTCTTTTAAAATAAGACATGGAAGAAATTCTACTTATCAAGAACTTAGAATGTTTCAAGAGAGTATGGAAACCAAGAACTAATACAAGAAAAGATTAACATTATGTTTTAGGGTCCTTTTGATCATAGTATGATGTACATGTAATTAAGGTTATTGATGGTTTTTTTTTAAATCTTAGTTAACCCTACTAGCATAAATAGAATAGGATGGAGATTATTTGCTTAGAGAATATTGATGTATGAACACTTTTAGTGAGTTTTGTGGGTTTTATCCCTTTATCTCTACATTGAATCGCTTTTGAATATTTCATGGTGAGATTATTCATGCAGTAGTTTAATCCTCTTCTCCCTTGAATTTAATCTTGTAGTTGTTTGTTCAAATTAGAGGATCTATATTCTTGTTGGTCTCTAATATACGTCAATTTCAAGATTATTCTTTTTTTCTCCTATATCTTAATCTTCCCTGATTTCTTAGCTATCTCTTGAATTTCTTTATCTTGTATTTTATTTTACATCACTAAGGCACTTGAAATTCAAAGATTGACATCCATAGACCTTCCTTCGCGACATCTCTGATTCCTTTTGTCGATACAGAAACAATGCAAGCTGGAATGGTATTAGAAATAATCTTCAGCTCCTCTGTTAGCTTTGCAGCCTTCGTTGCAACAAAACAGTTCTTTAGGAGATCTATGCATCACCAAACTCTACTCAAATATCTGCAGAAATAGATCCCACAGATGTCAAGTCACTTTTTGCGGTGTAGAAAGAGCTGGTCATTGTCCTTCCACATTAGCACTGCATATGTAGCCCTTGCTGCACAGTGAAACCCCCTTTCTCTGCAGTCTTCCTGTTTTCCTTTTTTTTTTTCCTGGAAAATGTGATATGCAAGGAAATCTTACCGCCGTAAATTGATGTATGGAGGTGATGGCACTGCTATCTTATTGTTTATGTTCATTTCACTTCGCCTCTTTGATTTAGTTTATTTGTTGGTTTCCTTCTGATGGAAGCAATAGTGTGGATATGTCTCTGCATATGTTATTCTTTGCTGTTACTGACTTCATATCTCTAATTTTCGTAGGAAAGTATTTGTTGGGGATGTTGTGCTTCTCAAGGACCCTATAAACTCAGAGGATTACCTTGTCCGTAGATTGGCTGCAATTGAAGGCTATGAGATGGTGTCTACCGATGAAAAGGATGAGCCTTTTGTCCTCGAAAAAGATCAATGTTGGGTGCTGGCTGATAATGAAAATGTGAAACCTAAGGTATATGATCCTCACAATAGATTGTTTTTCTTCTCCGGAATAAGATTCATTTGACTGTATTCTCTCAAATCCTCTCTTGTGCAAATCGTGGAACTTGTCTTTGCTCTTTATGTTACAATTTTAGAATATTTTTGCTTATTGTAGTATGATATTAGTCCAACAATCCCACACAATATGTTGTATCATCCTTGTATTGGGTTTCATTATCTGTTATGACTTATGAGCATCATGTTTTTGTTGTATACTTAAAGTTTCTGCATATCTGATAGGTGTCTTGATTACTCACTCACTGCATAGTGCATAGTAGATACAATTTATTTGCAGCAAAAATTGTATCATAAAGTATAGATATGTGCTATAACTTTAGAGTTTTCATCATAACTGAAACCTTATTTTACCCGTGATCCTATGTATTAGTTTAAGTTTACCCTTCCCTGCAGATTCTTGTACGGCACTTGCATACTGTGAGTAGTAAATCTAAAAAAACCTCTTATTTTGACCTAAAACTTCAGCATTTTCAAATAGTAGAACTCCTTGAATTATGGTGAAGAGGCAAAGTTTATTAAATGAAATAATTGTTCGATGGAATTCATAAAACTTGAGCTAAATTTTCAGCATTATAGCTATAAAGCACTGTGCTATCCATATTTATAGTATTCGTTGGGCTTTCCTACTCATGCATTAAGGAAGGATAACAACTGTGCAAATATATATTTTTATCTTAACATTAACCTTCTAGATATTTTTCTTATCTCTTCAATAGCAGGAAGCCAAAGATAGCAGAACTTTTGGCCCTGTTTCCTTAAAAGACATAGTTGGCAGAGCTATATATTGCCTGAGGACGGCAGTAGATCATGGTCCTGTTAACAACAGGTTTGTTGTGTCATTGTTAATCTGCTTCGTTACGCATCAAATAGAGTTTTCATTCTGATCATGATTCATTCGTCTCTTGCTTTATCAGTCCGTTTAGCATGGATTTGGATTCACCAGTCCTAGAAGTAGAACTGGATGTTGATGAGATGGCAAAAAGTCACAAAGCATAGGTTGTGCTTTGGATGTGAAAGGTTTCCCTATAATTACTGATTTGGTTGTACCCTCCCTTTCTTGTTTCCTCTTATTAATCTGAGCAAAATTCATTGGGGAAAAAAAATAAAGTTGTATTAGTGATTTTGGTACATTTTCCCAAGTGATGATCTTTTCCTCTTAATGAGTGAACTGTAAAACTTTGGGGTCTTCAGTTCTATTTAGGATGCATTTCAAAGCTGGAGCTGTAGTATGCAAGTTTGGGACAACCTGTAAAGATTTTCAATATGATTCACTTTCATTCAGGCTGAAGCCAATTGACAAAGAGAGGATTATTTTTAGAAAATTATTTTGAGTGATTTCTTTTCATTTGTCTGAACCATCACTAATGTCGCGATAAAGAGTAGATATGAATCCATAACCTTGAAAATATAATAGGTACAACTATAAGAACAATAACACTTGAACACATTTAGGGTTTGTTTGGTACGAAGAAAAATGTTTTTCTAAAATATGTTAACTTGAAAAATAATTTTATTTCTAACTTATTTTCTTATGTTTGGCTGATAGTTGAACATATTTTTTGAGAATATTTTTAGTGTTTGGCTGGTGAATGAGAAAAATATTTTCTAGAAAATATCTTTTTATTTTTGGCTAGTGAGTAGAAAATATTTTTAGGAAAATAGTTTATGACTCGAAAATCAATCTCGATGATCAATCCTAATTTGAAATGCTATCGTGAGATTTGACCTAGGACTTGTCTCAAGCTTTTTGATCTGAGATGTGACATTTGAATTGGGATCCAACCGTGACACTCAAATTTAGACACAATCAATATTACAGTAGATTTGGAAAATATTATTTTTATTTTTTTTTAAAATAAAAAAGTCATTTTCCTTTAATTTTAGGAAACAACTTGATTTGCGAAACGTTTCCTTTTGTTTTGCCGACCCCTTTCAATGAAAGCAAATTTTAGCTCCCTGGCCTTCCACATCAACTTCTACAAATTCAACGATTTCTGATTCACTGAGTAGCAAATTGTTAAGTATTTTAAAGACAATAACAGCTAGTGTTAGGAGTTAAAAAGGATGGTAATTTTACATATAATTACGTAACTAATTATTTTTCAAACATAAAAATTACTACACTTTGAGATACCAACTAAAAAGTCACAAATTTGAAAAAAAGCAAAATCTTTCCAATGTTCACTCTTTTTTCCAAAAGAAATCTAATAAATAATAAGTCAATTAAAAAATTGTGTTTCGATCCGATCAAATCCAAAATACATAAAAAAAAAAAAAAATTAAAATTGTAAGAAATGAAAACTATGAGGGGGTAAAGTGAAAGATTTCGAAACCAAAACGGACCGCAATTAACTAGATTTTGAAATTTCATACTTTGCCTTTCTGACCCCACAAAAATGGTGAATATATAAAACTTCCCCTTATCAGTGTGCAAGATATATAAAAACGTAACAAGAAGCTTAGTAGAAAGGCGAAAATCAAAAATGCGAAAGTTTGATTGAGACTGCAAAACTATTTCTTATGTTTTCTCAAATTCCAAAAATGTCAAGCGCCATTGATTTCACTCTCAAGAATCTTCCAGGTAATTATTTTTTTTCTGTTTATGTTCAATATGTAAAAGCTCCACGCTGGGTTGGGTATAAACATGCACACTAACTGTTTGAGTTAATTTCTCAAAGAGACAAACCATTAATGAAGTCTTTTCTTTTGATTGAGTGAATACAAGAATGCTTCGTTTTTATCATTTTTGATGTCCTATTGGGTGTCTACAAGGTGTTTGATGAAATGTTTCTGTTAAAAAAGAGATGAATTTTAATTAGTTTGCTTCTTATTAACGGCCTAGCTATGTCGGAACACTATCTGATAAGGAGCAAGCTTAATAACTACTCCCTCTTGTCCATGTTAGGTGAATTGTTACGAGTTTTTTTATAATCCAAAATAAGTGAATCCTTCAAAGTTTAAGGGAGTTGTTGAGACTACTTTATATTTTCTAAGAAAGAATAGTTTGGAAATAATCATAAGGGCAATAGTGATAACTAGTCTTTTATTTCATACATAACTAGTTGAGGTCGGCTATTTGAATTCTCTATATCCATTTTGCTCTGGTTGGATGCTTTCATTATGATGCTTAGTAGTTTGTCATTTAACAAAGAAGAATTTAATGATGTTTATTAGTGATGCTATTGATAAATAAATACACAAGCTAGAATTCCTTGCGTGTTTCAGTGTCAAGATGGTTTATTTTTGGCTGCATTTGATTCGGCTAAAGTGGTAGAACTGTTTTAGAACAGTTTGAGCAGGTGGTTTCATTTGCGTTGTTCTTGGAATTGTTTAAATGTGAAGGTTTTTCTAGGTGCTGTGGGGTTTTAAGGTGGCAAATATGCGGGATTATTTGGTGTGTATGGCAACTTATTGGCTTTTCTTGGAGTAAAGTCTTTTTTTTCAAACTCTGCAAGTTCCTATTTAGTGGACTTATAATTTGTTCCGATTCTTTTTAGTTTCCAGACCTTTCCAATTTTACTTTAAGTTCAGTAGTTCACACACCAGCTTGGTCACACATAAGCATAAACTAAGAAAATCTCATAGATTCCCTGGTCATGCCAAGAACTCTTCAGCCTCTTTTTCTTTCCGTGAGGTGCTAGCGGTGTCACCGATCTTGTCTTGTTCACAATTTATTTCCTTAAGCCCCATTTTTCGTTGTCTTTATTCTATTTCTAGAACTCTTTGCCCCTCTCTTTTTAGTGTATGATATGTGCATCGTTGATATCGATTGACATGGTGACGTCAGGGTTATTTTCATTGCAATAGTCGCTTCTGTTATTTTTAATACTACTAATTCTTGTAGTGACAACAGTTAATATCATTTTTAAAATGCAAATGCTTCTTATAGAAGCAGAATTAATGACTTTTTAGCTTCTTATTTCTAGATAGCATTGGGACATATCATACATGAAATGTTAGGCATAGGAGGTAATCTGATATAACATTGTACAGTTTTCCCAAAGAGTGTTCTTTAATCGGTAAATGGAAATGCTTACTTGGAAGAAGATGTAAATAAAGTAACTTTTCTGAGATTATGCATCTTATCCCTATACAGTTGTGATCCTATTCTTTAGTCAACCTTCCACATGGAGCTCAACATAGTTTTAAGCTTCAGCTGCAATGTAAGTGCATCAGTCGTGACCTACATGTTGATCATTCCGTTGGCAAAGAAACGGCTATTTAGTAACATTCTCTTATGCATAAGTTTTTTTTTTTATATCTGTAAAATCGAATTTAAATACTTACATATGTGCTATTTAGAAACATTCTCTTATGCATAAGTTAATTTCTTTTTGTATCTGTAAGATCGAATTTAAACACTTACATATATGCTATTATACTATTTCAGGGTTTAAATCCCCAGAAGGCAGATGTCTTCCCTGCTCAGGACTGTCTGGGAGGACAGTCACTTCTCATGGTGAATATCAGCAATTTTCCAAGGTCAAGATTTTAAACTTGAAATCTCCTTACAAAAGCACATCTTATATGTGTAGTGCTAGTAGCTTCAGCAATCATAAAAGAAATCCAGATTTTTCGAGGCAAAACAAGCATGGTTTCTCCAGGGGGCGGAACAGGCAAAATGAAGACAGAGATGGTTATGAAAATATAGAAGAATCAGAAATGATATCTTCAAGAAATGGGCCACTGCTTACTACATCAAACACTTCGAAATTCCAAGCTACAGCCACTCCAGGTCCAAGGGAAAAGGAGATCGTTGAACTATTTAGAAAGGTCCAGGCTCAGCTTCGGGAAAAAGCTGCTATCAAGGAGGAGAAAAAGTCTGAAGAGTTGCAAGGAAAGGGTAAAGAGAGTGAAACTGTTGATTCCCTTCTCAAGCTTTTAAGGAAACACTCAGTTCAGAAAGGGAAGAAAACCAGTAGCAGTAGAAGTAGCAACTTTGTCCTTGACCAGCCAGATAAGAGCAATGTATTCTCTGAAGAGAGAGCTAGCAATCTCACTGAATTAAATAGCAATGTGAACCATGTGGCACAAGAAAGTGGCACCCCATTTGTTAACCGACCTAAGTCAAACTTCCAGCGTAGATCTCCAGTTCCGCGAATCAAATTTCAGCCTATTTATCACGAGGGAGGTACTGATAACCCTGTTGCCTCTTCTGCTACAGGTAATATGGAAAAGGACATACATCTGGACCTTGAACTTGGGCAAATTCCCAGAAGCAAGGTTGATTCTGACCCTGAGCCTATTTTCTCAGATAAGCATGTGTTAGATGAGATGGCTGATGATGATACTACCAAAATGTATGGAAGTGTTGATGCTAGTGATGATGAAGAACACAATCACGTTGGACACGATGAATTAGCTGAAATGAAGCTAACAGAACTACGAGCAATTGCAAAGTCCCGTAGTTTGAGGGGATACTCGAAACTGAAAAAGCTAGAGCTCATTGAGTTGCTTAGTGCTGATCAAGTCTGATATGGTTTACAAGTAAAATAAAGGTTGATGTAGAATTTTGTTGCACATTCTTCGTTTGTGTGTTGCATAATGTTCAACTTACATAGTACTTTTCTCTTGATGGCGGTTTCTGTGGTCGAATTGGACAATTTTGTTTACTTCATCTACGTAGCTATCTCTTCCCCTGATATACATATTTGTCTAACTTTTTGAATCCTTTTTGTGTTTCACATTATTTCTTATGTTCATTATACTTATTGGTGATTCTGAATCTCTGACAACTGTCAAGTAGCGTATCTTGGACTCTTATAACTTCAACAAAATCTGCTGTTCAAAGTAGAGAGACATCATCGCACATTCAGTAGTGCAGGTATGAGTGAGCATGTTATTGTTCTGAATTTTTCTTTTTAGAGATTTAGATACTTGCTAAGACTACAATGGGATGTTATTTTCTCCCCTTTCGTAATTCTGGCAATTCAGTAGTTCACACAAATGTATGTGCTGCTTGGTGTTGTTTACTTCTCAGTCTTGATGCTCAACTATTCCATCACCTGCTATTAGAAGATTTAACTCTCCGTAAAATGTGTTGTTAAGGTTACAATTGCTATGTTTAGTGTTGCCTTGTTGCTGAACCAGGAAGGGAATGAACCAGCTCATGATTTATGGAGTGGTATTTGTTCTCATATCCTTTCCTGTTTCATTTCATTCCTCTTTGCAACTGTTCTTCCCCGAATTATGTGAAATCTCGAAGTCTATTATCATCATTTTAATGGTATTCATGCTCTGTTTCAAGCTTGATGAATCAAAATGGAGTCATTGTTGTATGGAAGTTGAACGATGATTGCTGAAGTGTATACTGTTCATTGTTGAATATAACTGAATGTTTGATTGAGTTCAGTTCATTTCTGGCTGTGGTTTATGGTGCCTTTAGTTGAAATGCAACATAACAAGTAAAAGTGAACGAAGCTTATAAATACAAAGCTAGGCACCATATATAGCCATATTATGAAAAGTGAAGTTGCAAGAAGTAAAAGAGAAAAAAAAAAATCTTGTCTCTGCTTGTTAAATGTTGATTAATTGAGATCTGACATCCATAACATTTTATTTTCCTCAATCTATGGAGTAAACTTCACATCCTTAAACACATCAAGAACTAAATATTTAAAATATGATCAACATAGTATTGAGATCTAATATTGAATAAACTAAGAATTACAACACAATTGAGGATTAGTGTAATACCATATCAAAAAGAATGTCTTTTAATTAAACCTCAAAATTTGAATCTCGAATTGATGAGAACTACTTAATTATAAATAATAACCTATTTCCTCGACAACGTGGAACATTTTGACATAATTTTTTGTTGAGCAAAACAAATAAATGTGAATCTACATTGGATTGATTTACGTACGATTGGCTTTATATATGTCGTGTAAGAGACAAATTCAGACCAAACAAGGGGACACTCTGCCCATGAGCCTATGCGTGGAATCTTTAAAACCTTTCGTACATATATATTTAATACAAGAATATATTGCACTAATTAAGTTTCATTTCTTTTAAAAAAAAATTGCAGCAATTATTATATATATTTAATATTCAAATTCTTTAGATATTACAGCTTTTCAGTGCTTAATTTATTACATTATTGTGGAGTCCGTTAGACTATGGTCGATAGAAAAATTAGTACACGTTGAGACATAAATAAATTATTGTTTCGTTGGAAAAAATATTGTCCACGTTCAGAGTTTATGAATTAATGATAAATAAGGGCTAATCAAGACCTCACTTAATAAAATTTTAGTGAATATGTTATTATTATTGTTAAGATCAATTACGTACAAAACTAAGTTATGATCTTTTAATTTAAATCTAAAAATATATTTAGTATGTAATAATCTTACAAAGAGATAATGAATTGAAAAATATAGTATATAGTATATAATTTATAAAGTTTAAATCCTAGATATATTTCCGTATATCCTAGATATTTTCCCCTATAATTCGTACTTATTTGTACAAAATGTGATGCACTTGTTATTCACAAAATAATTAGTAAAATTTTAATTATAATTCCATATTTTACTCCACAAATATACTTCCTAGAAAACAAGGTAGCATAACTTAAACGACACATATGTTGTGCTATTATTAAAATCTATAATGTCACTAAAAATCATGTGGTTACAGAAACTAGAAAAGATTAACATTTGGCAGCTATTTAGACTCAATTGGTGGAGCTAAAATTCATTACTTGATTTTAAAAATAAAAATAAAAATGCTAGAGTACTGTCACTCATGTAAAAGTTAATTAAGCAAATTTAAAGATGATAAATTAGCCTAATATAAAAAAGTTATAAGTTTTTTTTAAAAAAAAAAAACAAAAAAAATCCTAGCAAACACCTATGATGATTTGCAATCACTTTATAGGTAGTATTTTCTTTTTCCACTTTTAATTATTCATAGTCTCTTTTTAGAGTTAAAATGTCTTTTTTTTTATATTGATATGCAAAAAATTGCAATTTACAGTATTTTTCGTATTAATTTTTGAATATCTAAATTTTTTGTTTGAAATATCGAATTATGTAATCTAATTTAACTTTAAAAAATAAATCAACTTAACTTTCTAATAATGTAATATGATAATTAAAAGTGGACAGACGAAGTATACATGGGTGGCTCGACAGCGTTAAAAAAAGACATGAGCGGGCTCCCAAATTTAAGGGCCTCATTTTTTAATAATAATAGGTTATAAGTTATTAATTTTCTAATAAATATTGAATACTATTTGTAGAAAAAGTAATTTTTTCATGAAAAATGAAGAAATTAGTACAAGAAATTTGACATATTTTGGAGTACTATATTTCATGAAAAATAATTTAAAATAAAAATAATTAATATATCTTGAAAACTATAAGAAATAAATTATATAAAGTTATTAACAATTCAAATTTAAAATTCCATTTAATTTTTATTTTAAACCACTAATATACTTTGAGCGCTCCTGAAAATATACAATAAAATTTAGTCGAGTTAAAAAGTCATCGTTTTGGAAAAAAAAGAAACATCAACCAATTCACTTTTTGTATATAATTATTTTTTTTAGTCATTTGTTATTTTGCGAACCGCCGTTTACGTCATGGTTCTAATTATTTGTATACGGTCCATTGAAGTTGATAACAGAATATTTTTTAATTTTATCCCTTTACAGATAGCAAATAATTATTTTTATGACAATAAGGAAAGTGTTTGATTGAAATACAAACTAAAATATTTGATCTTACCATATAAAGATGTGCAAAATTAATTGAAGGAGCTCAACCTATTATATATATATATATATTATATATCTATATTATATATATATATATATATTATATCTATATATATATCTATAGTGACATAAAGTTGGTATAACCAAACAATAATTTCATAATATTTTTCTTCTTCACACTAATTAATATTATTTTATTATATTTCGTGGCACGCATACATTTTATTTTGTCGTGTTAATATTGCAGCTACAAGTGAGTTGGCATTGTTGACTCAATTAAAAGTTTGATGGGATTCTTTTTTTTTTCTTGAAACATAATAGGATCTTGTCATGTCCATAATTGTTAATCTAAATTATTTTTACGCATTTGTGTTGAATATGTTTGAATATCTTCCTATTCTTTTTAACATATAAGTACTAAAAACTATAAATAGATATATTATATAGTATAATAGAGAGATATTCGTTTTGAATATTTACAAAGTCATAAAGAAAAGGTCCATGCATGTTTGATGTTAAATTATACTAAATCACACAAAATTATTACATTAAGTAATGAATTGAGGTAAGAACGTCAATGAATGAGATGCAACAAATGAGGTTGTTTCTGCCTGAATCAACATCGTCCTTACATGCACGAGCGAATATATACATGTGTAAAAGATGAGACATCAAGATAAAGATTATGGAATTATTTATATTAGGCTAGTGTTTATGGAACCTCTACAACAATAACATGAGAGGAAGTGTCAATGACAAGGCCTCAAGTCCCAACTATACCCAAAAATTTAAAAGGTAAATTTAAATACATTTAAAGGGACCTAATTGAGTGTTGTAGAATACTAGCTTTTTTAGCTTATTTGTATAGTTTTTTCATACTCTCTAGTATATAGACTTGACTTGTTGGCTCATAAATAGGCCATCTCTCAAAAGAGAGAGCATCTGGATCTTCATGATATTTAATCAACAAACACCATTGTAGAGTTCTCATAGTCAAAGACCCTCCATTTGCTCCTTAGTATTCCCTTTATCTCAATTTAAATGGGATAATATTAAAAGATCTCATGAACTTAACGTAAATTATTAGTGTTATCTTTGCACTATTGATAGCCTAAAAACATCTTGTATATAGACATTGAAATTTTGTGGGACTAATTACCAGACATGTTCACGATTCCACTTAGGACTCTTAGTGGTCACTCTACAGTAAACCCTAGTTCATGCCTACATAAAGGTATTATATTCTTTAAGAGACATCTCGAAGAAATCATAAATTCATGGAATATTCATAACGAAATCAAAATATGTTCTCATACGTTCGAGAAATATATTAACAGTCTTCAAATTATATATGGAGAAATCATATGTACGTCACCCTTGAATCATGGAAAGAAATCTTAAGAGAATAATAAAATAAAGAATATACTTGTACCCTCAATTAATTTTTATCAATAAAATTATTTCTTCATCATATTTTGTTTGTGATTGCAATTTATATTTTATTATTTTAAAATTTGTGACAAACAACATCTATCTATGTTTTTTGTATGTCATTGTGATTATTCAAAGTCAGAATAGTTGTATTAGTATAATTTAGATGTTCTTTAAGCGTGGTTACGATTCCCATAATCTCTTTGCTGTCTAATCTCTCCCCCTACCTAACCAACATTTAACAAAAAATATTGCATAATTTAATTTGGACCTAATTTGGGACAACTTGAGACAAATTGCCCTTTTATCTCTATCCTAAATCCTATATTCAAAAGTCAAAACCTTAATTCATAAATTTAGATAATGTTTCATTCACAAGTGCTTCACCAAATCATCATTATTTTAATAATTTTTAATTGATATATCTCCTTCTTATCCATATAATAATAACTAATAATTATTACTAAAGCCTAACCCTTCAACTCGTTTTAAGAAAATAGGATTTTGGATGATAATTTGTTTAAAGATAATGATTTTCATCTAAATATATATATAAAAAATTTATTTGCTTGCAATAAGTTGTAAATATATGAATAACTAATAAATCAACAACTAATAAAGTTTGAATAAATAAGAGTATTTTACTGATAAATCAATATGTGTACAGTTTTGTTCTTTTTTTTTTTCTTCTCTTATAAGATTCGTTAATGGACAATTCTAGAATTAGAATATTTAAATTTGATCTCTTTATGAATATTTCATGAATTTGCGAAATATTTGAGATGTCTTCTGGGAGGGAATATAATACCCTTTAATCTTTATATAGAGTGAACTAGGTTTTAGGGTAAGACAACCTCCAAAGACTCTAAATGCGGAATCAATTACATCTTGTAGAATCTAAGCTAGCGTTTGGCCATAGATTTCTAAATATTCTTGGCAAATATTATTTGAGTGAAAATTTGGGTGAAATTTCACCATCTGTTTGGCCATAAAATTTGGGAAATATATTTCAACTTTTTAGAAAAATATGATTTATACGCACAAGTTTTAAAACTATCAAAACTAACTAAAAGTTTGTATTACAAGTCAATTGAATGTTCGTTACAACAATAACAAATAATGTCCATGACACTAAAACAATGTGGTATTTGGAGTGAGTGCAACAAGAATTATTCCATGTATCGTGAAGCAGACAAAGTACTGACTTGTTACCTAAAGCCAATTTTTAATAATTTTCATCAACAATCATATCATTATTTAATATTCACTAAATATTTCATCACTATTTTGGTGTTCACGTAAAAAATGATGTAATACAACGCAAGCAACAACTAGAGAGGGGGTTTTGTAAAAGATAAAAGATTGGGGTAAATTTTAATTTTCAAAATATCCCAAATAATGAGATTTGGCCAAATACTAGAAAAAACTAGTATTTGGAAATTTGGGATATTTGCCAAAAATATTTGCCAAATAATGGCAAATTGTATGGACAAAATTATTGCCAAATTTTTCCCAAATATATTTATGGCCAAACGGGCCCTAAAATTATACATGTTTTATAGAGTCCTACAAAATTTTAATAACTACAAATGCAACTTACTTCAAGATTTGTCGAACATCAAACTTGATCAAACTCAAAAATAAGACTTAAAATACTCATTCTTCGACCTTTACGGTCTAGAGCAGAATAACCTCCAAAAATTCTAACCGAAAACAAATACATCATATAAAGTCATAACTAAAATTGTACACCTCTTTGGTAGAGGCCCACAAAATTTCACTATACCATTAAATGTGAAGCTTGTATCCATTTTGTATATTAGTAGTCGTATTTATCTTATAGGTAAAAATGCAATAGTTAGAACTTTATGTTATTTTTTGAGGTTTTGTTTTTGCATGTAACACCTGAATTTGTACTAGAGACCAAAGTTGGACAAAGAGTTAAATCAAAACACTTACTAACAGCTCATCAAAATAAAATTAAATAAAAAGATAGGTATAAGGACAAAGAGTGGAGGCCCCTACAATCAAAATCAAACAATCTATTTATGGTACCTATGGCTTACTACTACCCAAAGTTGGTAAGCAACTTGGATTAGGGCCCTTCTATTCTAAGATAAAAATAAATTAATAAATAAATAAATTATTTATCACAATTATTTTTGAATTATTCAAAATATATCAATTTTAACTTGCATTACTTTTTTGTAAGAAATATACTTACCTAATTAGTCAATTATAAGTTCAAAAGTTCCCTTCAACCATTCAAGTAGCACAAAAACATCTTCTTTTTTTTACTAAGGGTTATTATATTCCAAAATGAAGATAAAACCTAATTTTATTCCTTGGAGATAAATCTTATTAATTTGTTTCGGAATGAGTAATTATTTTTAACAGATTAAGAAGGTACTTTTATTTTTCTATTCAAAATTAGTAAATTACCCGTCTCTTATAATTTTTTTAAAAATCCTCTAAAATTTTCTTTATATATCTCCCATGCATATATTAGTAAAATAACTAACGTAAAAACTATGGTTTAAATTACTTTTTTAATGGATATGTAAAAATCATTTATAAGACATGGAGGAATATTGAAGTTTAAATAGAGAAGGAAAAAAAAAAAGGAAACTTCTTGTTCTAACTAAATTCTTAAGTATTACTCAAGAAATTAAATAGTTAGACGAATTTACCATTTGTATGAAATTTCAATAATTTTTTACGTATCAATTGAAAATATTAAATTCAGACAAATTCAAATACTCAAAATTTGTATAGGCTTCATGTCCTTTGGATTGATGACAAGTTTTTTCACGTAAACTCATACAATATGTCCAATATATTCTTCTTATTAAATTATAAAATTGTAAAAATTATAATCGATTCAAAAATGTGAATTTTTTTTTTAAAAAAATAGTTGAAACACATGTTACCAAAAGGTGAAAATTTATGAGAAACAGATTTGCTTGTCATAGACCTATTTCGTATTATATGGGGCCATTACTATATGATATCAATTTATTTATGTCCCCTACTGCCAACTTTAGGGCAGTTTTGATTTGACATTAGCAAAACTCAACTTGTTATTCTAATTGGTAGTAATATTAGTAAAGTGCATAAATTTAATACTCCAATTATGATGTTTACAGTAAATCTCAATATGTCCTTGCTCTAAATTTAATATCCACAATTTTATTTTATTTTATTTTGGAAAAGAGTGTTTGTAGTATGGTCAGTCACCAAAAATAGATAATTAAAGCCTGTCATCTACTATAGTTTATTTATTGTGGTATAGAATAAATATAAACTGTTTTTAAAAATAAATAATTGAACTCCTACGAAAAATATATTTGACATCTGTTAATACTTTGACTTCTCTCTTGCACGTTCAGTTTCAACAACAAAGTAATCTTGTTATGTATGTAAATTAAAATATATAAAATATGTTATAAAATATAGTCTGAATAAAAAATTAACTTGACAAAAAAGATATTTCACGTTAAATTTTTCTTCTTCTTCTTCTATTAATTAGATTTAAATTATTGAAACTTAGGGTAATATAAATGAATAAAACTATTAATAGAACATTTTAAACAAAATTTAAGGGAGGGGGAAGACTCAAATATTATGTTAGCGAGTTTTGTGACAAATCTTAGTTATCTCATTCTTTAAAAAGTTAATTCATTTGTGTCATTATTTATTAACTGGAAATAATTTCAGTTTTATAAAATCATGTGGTCAAATATGATTTGATTGAAATATGTCACTGAATTTTTAAAAAATGGTTCATTAGTATCTTTGGTTAAAAATTTAATTCATTTATATCATTTTAATTAACACATAATAGCGTAAAAGAATTTTATCTCGAATAAAAATTCTATAAATAAACCTTTTTTCAACAAATGACATAAATAATCTGGTTTTTCAATGTCCAATCATATTTGACCCCAGTCCCTCAAACGAATGATGTAAACGTTAATTAAAAAATAGTAAGTTAAATAGTTATAATATAATACATGTTATGAAACTATATGAAATTAGAAGAAGAAAAAAGTAGGGAGAAGAGAAAAGACTTCTTATTTATCTTGAAGTATATTCAGGATTCATTGATCTTTCACCAATCTTCTTTACAATGAAGGAAAACCCTTTATTTATAGGGAAAACCTTACTTGGTCCCCAAGTAGGATTCCTAACCATATCCTACTAGGACTCCACATAATTAGACATTCACTATAACACGAATATGTTTATAACACTCCCCCCCTTTGAATGTCGATAGATTATGTGCCTCGTTAAAAACCTTACTAGATAAAACCCGTGGGAAAAAAGATGTAGTGAAGGAAAAAGAGTACACATATCTAATAATACGCATTATGGATGCCTCATTAAAAACCTTACAAGGAAAACCCACTGGGACAAAACCTTGTGAGGGAAAAAGAGTACATCGCGTATTAACTCCCCCTTATGAGAACATCAATTCAGAGACTAGAATCTTCGTTTTCCAATCTTGTGCATCATCTTCTTGAAAGTTGTAGTTGATAGAGACTTGGTGAATAAATCAACAATAATGTTACTTGAACATACCTCTTGCATGTTGATATCACCATTCTTGGGAGCTCATGAGTGTAGGAAACCTTGATGAAATATGTTTTCTTCTATCTGTTTTTATGAATCTTTCCTTCAGGGTCAAAAATTTCTGCAAGTTCCTTACTTCAACTTCTTAAAGCAAATAATCTATTGCCAAGAGCTTCAATTCTAGTTATCAACTTGCATAACAATATTTGTATACGCTTCATGCATTTTGAATCGATTTAATCCTTATGAGGATGATAAACAAGTTTTCCAAAAACTTGTATATGCTTTAGATTTTGAACCCATTGGATATTTAATTTTGTCAAGCAATAACATTCAAGTTAGATGTATGACATCTCTTAGTGCCTAGATTGCAAGTCAATAAGCTTCACGCTTACCAAATGCATCATTCCACTTTTCACTGATAATTATTTCTACACAAGCATGCTTTAATAGTTATAGATGTAGAATTCATATCCTCATAATCTTTTACAATATTGCGCGCTATTGTATCAAAATATTGTCAACGATATACCATTTGTATCGATTCACAATACGACAAAACTTATTGAGATCTCATCACTTCATTATTTTTAGGTAGCCACCCCTCTCATGAGTTTCTAAAAGTGTTATGTTGTAGGCTCTCCAAGAGCACATTATCTCCTTATTATGATCATTTTGATTCTTTGATCCTCCCCCTTTTTCAAGGATTATTTTGTTTAGAATTGATTAGTCTATCATGCTTCATGTATGTCATAGACTTTATCCTTAAGGGACATTCAATAGGAGTATTTACAACTTTTGTGTTGCTTCCAATCTCCCCCTTATGTTAGACAACCTAACATATATCTCAATCTTTTGGAGAATCTATCTTTGTGCATCATAGTATATTCATTTATCATATATTGCACATCAAAATTATCAGATAAAAACTATTTTGGTCCCTGACCATAAACCAATTAACAGAAAATTGATCATAACTTATTGGTTTGATTCATACAATTATGTTTGTATGTAATATCATATTTCAGATCAATATATGAACTTTATTTTCATAAGCAACGATTCACTATATGAGACATTAATGTCACATTATCTTATATATTTATCAATATTATCAAGATCAATTATCTTGATTTCATATTCTGAAAGTTGTGCTTTTAGCTCAATTATCTTGCACAAACAATTTTGCGCATGTCAAACTGCAAGTTGACAACAAACGCACATGTGATTATCTTATTGATGCATCTTTTTTTCATATCACATGATAGGTAAACGGGCCCATATTCACCTTTTGTACTTTCAGAATTTAGGGATTTAGTCCCAACTTTAGTTGATCCCATCAACTTTATCACGAGAACAAACAACGTAAAGAATTCTTAAAGAATCTTCTAGTTTTCAATGTATGTCCATTACTCAGTATGCACATCTTTGGGATGACTAAATTATTCATGCCAACTAATAAAATTAGTAATACTCGTAAACTCCAAGTTTACTACGCCATTTGCCTTTTGCTTTAGTAAATTTCTGATTTACTAATATGAGTAAATTTCAATTTTATTACTCCAAGAGTAATTTTCAGATTTATTTCTTCTCAATTACTTCACCCTTTAGGTGAGTCATGATCCCATCATTGAATGAACTAATCTGAAGAAAATTGTGCATGTAACATAATTATTTGTGCCAATATTTTTGCAATCTTTCTCATGCCTAGCATGGTGGCTTACACCTCATTCCCTTTGGAGAATGGATCCATATTTTAGCATTATCAGAAGTTCTCATTCTTCATGAATGGAACACAAACATGTGAGCTTATCAAATTATGATAGCTTTAGTACCTTATTCCATATTTATGTGCATTATTCAATCACTTGTCTTCTTTCAGACATATTATGCACTACAACCACATTCACTTTACGTGTAAAGCAAATTCAGTAAATTTCATGACTTCTTATCAAAAACACATTAGTTTTTTTTAGTCATCATAATATCATCAATATGGTGCATTGAGACTCAAACCCAACGTCTTATGCCATAAATCAATGAGGGACTTGAATCCAACATCTTTCATCACAAAGCATCAACACTTCTGATGTCTTACCCTCTTGGTGCGATTGGACGTAAATCCATCGTCTTATTCCTTTTGTGCGATATAATTTAAATTCATTGTCTTATCCACAATGAGACTCAACCTCAAGACTTTGAAAATAATTACAATTTTATCAATTTTGATGATCATTAATATGATTATATATTATAATTACACACAAAACTGAGACTATTGATTTATTATAATCAACATTAGTAGTTAACAAATATAGCTTAATAGATCACATACCTCGTATAAAGGTTGAAAACATACCTTGAAGATATAAGAACCTTATTGCAACCTTTTTACATAATGCAAGATCTCTTTTGCACTTTTCTCGTCTTCTATCACAATTCTTTAAGAATAGAACAATCGTGCTGATAACGTGTTATGAAACTATATGAAATTAGAAGAAGAAAAAAGTAGGGAGAAGAGAAAAGACTTCTTATTTATCTTGAAGTATATTCAGGATTCATTGATCTTTCACCAATCTTCTTTACAATGAAGGAAAACCCTTTATTTATAGGGAAAACCTTACTTGGTCCCCAAGTAGGATTCCTAACCATATCCTACTAGGACTCCACATAATTAGACATTCACTATAACACGAATATGTTTATAACAATACAGAAATTTTAAACAGATATGAATAAAATGAATAAATAAATAAATAAATGAAGCTTTGACTCAATGAAAAAATAAAGAAAAGAAGATTTGAGACCTTTTAAGTCGTCACTCGTCATAGAGAGAATATTGTGGTTTTTGACAATTTCTTAAATCAACCACACTTTATTATTAGCCACATATTGTTGCCAATGATTACTAACCATCATTAAACCTTTTAGTATATTTTTTTGTTTTTTAAAAATATTCTTTTCGTTACTTTTACTTATTAATTATTTTAAATATTTTTCTTTTGTTATTTTTAATATATTTCGAAAAATCATTCATTAATTTTTAAAATGCGGATAAAAATTGAAAGTGAATTACGGAGTAAATAACAATTAAGGCATTTCATGTTTGACTTCTTATTTTGTGGCTAAGCTAGAATTGTTGGACCACAACTAGTATAGCTTGAATATTATTATCACATGCTAAAATGTCAATTAGTTTCACACTTTTGAAATAAGAAATGAGATTGTAATTTATGAACTTAATGGTAACATAGTTAGGTAAGAGATTTTGAACCATTCTCATTAAATCGTTCATACAAAATAACCTATGACAATTAAAAAAAAATCAAAAACTTGAAAGAATAAGGAAGTGATAAATTAGATAAGTACATTTCCTATCGAGTTGAGGTGCACTGGTGGAAATGTTTTACCTTTAACTAAATGTCTTAGATTAGAATTCTAGATAAAAAGTAAATCTTGTTGATAGCGTCACCCTTGACTGGATTCAGACAGTGCTCTGGAGGGTAAAGTAATCATTACAAAATAGGGATCAATGGTCATTTCGGGAAAGTAAATTGATGACAATGTCTTGTAATCATTTCTCTTTTCAGGTCTTGAGTTCGAGTTCTAGATATGAAGAAAATTTTATTGATAGCGTCACCCTTGAATGGATCTATGCAGTGCCCCTGGAAGATAAATAGTCATTACAAAATAGAGATCAATGGTCATTCTGGAAAGTAAATTGATGACACTATATGTAATTATTCTGCCTTTCATGTCTTGGGTTCGAATCCTAGATATGAAGTAAATCAATCCTAGATATGAAGTAAATCTTGTTGATAGCGTCATTCCGAATGGATTGAGGCAATGCCCCGAAGGGTAATATAGTCATTATAAAATAGTGATAAGTGTGTCAATTTCTTGATAACATTGTCTATATAATGATTCCTCCTTTCATCAGTTGATGTTTACAGATTCTTAATTAACCAATAGTTTAATCCATTAATCACACTTGTTCCCTCCATTAATCAATCATTAATTACATTAATAAATTTTCACAACTCACAAGCATCACCAACAAATCTGTACCTACAAAGGGTCCCACAAATTTTACCACTGTTTCACTTCTCTCCCTTTTGCAATTTGCTGCCCTGTTAATTACAGCCCCTTCTCTCTCTCTTTCAATATACAAAATGAAGCACTGGCAAGAGGGTTGGCAAGAATTGTTGGAGAAAAAGGGGTTATTTTGATTCTTCAAACTCTATTCCAAATGAAAATTCTTCACTTTTGAAACACCATTGTTTCTTCAAGATCTGGGGTTTCTGTTTTTTGTTTTTTTAATTATCTAAGCTCCAGGTATAACCCAAAGCTGCTTTTGTTGCTTTTCAATTCAATATGCTAATTGGGTTTTGTGTTTTTAGTTTGTGCTTTTTGTTCTTCCAATTTGTTAAAGAAAACTCTGTTTTCAGACTTATGTCTAAAGAGTTGGGGGATCGCCAATAACTGTATTAAGAATGTTATATGTGTTAAAAAAATCTAATCTTGTGAAGTGAGTAGCAGATTCTTTTTTACAGGAAGCTGAACTTGCTTGGCTACGTGTATTTGAAGCTCAAGTTTGTTTGTTTGTTCTTTTTTTTTTTTTTTTTTTAACTACACTGCAACTGCGAAGATAATATATCAAGTTTGAAATAAATATTTCGGAATATTTTTGGCTTTGTTGTTTCAATATATCTAAATTTTGGAAAGTGGAAGTGAAAAAGGAAAGGATTTGTTTGAACCCATTTAAGGAAATAGGTTATGCTATTAAATTTGATGGTAATTCATTACTAGTGTTGTTTGTGGCAGCTCAGGGTATTTCAAATTCAAATTTTGTGCTAATGTTGTCCAAATTTGGTATAAGTGGTAGCTTTTGATTTTACTAATAAGGAGTTGTAAAAATAAAATTTTGACATGAATAATTGTGTATTTCATACTGTTTTCTGTGTAAGCAAATGATAGCTACATCAGAATGTATGAAGATAGTGAATTTCTACTTTGTGGTTCATTGGAAAAAAAATAATATTGATGTTTGGGCTTCCCGTCATGTGGTTAGATCGCCTATAAATGTCATAACTGTGTGTTGGTTTGTCTGTTGCATTGGTCTCAATCTTGATCTCTCGTTCTTATTAACATTGCTGTGGGAGAATTTTTATAGAACATGTAAGAATCAGGGTATAAGAGAGGTAGTTGTTCCATTCAATCATTACAATAACATCTAACCTGTATCTTTCCACCCCTAATCTTGATTTTCTGTTGCAAGTTACTGTGTAGATAATAGGTTAACAGATTTGTGCATGACAGGTTAATGGAGTTGACATCTGTAAGGTGCCTTATAAACAGTATCTCTCGATTCATTCACCTCGTGACATGTCTAACATCAAAGAGTATGCCTGGTCAAAAGAACTACAAAAATATTGCAACTTTGTTGAAGCTATTAAAACCAGTACTGGATGATGTTGCTCAACAGAAAGCTCCTTCAGATGAAACCATATGCAGGCAGTGTGAAGAACTAGATGTAGCCATTAATGAAGCTAGGGAATCACTGGAAGAATGGTCTCCGAAGAAGAGCAAAATTCTCTGGGTAATTTGAATTCTCCTCTTTCTGATATAGACATATGCTCACAAATTGAACGGAAACCGCATGCAAAATTTAGGAACTTATGCAGGTGTTTGGGCGCAGTTTTGACTGTCTATTGTTGTTCCCTAATTAAATATACACCTTCTCTGTTTCAACTTTCCAACAGTTTGTGCTAAAAGTATTTGCTGTTGCATTTATTTATTCAAACTTAATTTGTTCCAAAATATCATCAGAGTACAAACTAATGGATTCACCATGCCTTGAGTAAATTTTATACTGTCAATGGCTATGCTACATCAATTAAGCACCAGCACATGAAGCTACCGCTTATTGGTTAAGATCTGAGTGCCAATGCCAGTCCTTTTCCATTCTTTGTTTTTGGTAGTAACTATGATATTGCCATTGTTTACAACTTTAAAGAGCACCTAGTACTACAACCACCTTCCAGGAATGGTGTTGCAATCTCGTAGGCCTCAAACAGAAAAAACCAAAACGAACAGTTATTTACACAATTGTTGAATCAGATATTGACTACATAAGGCTCTTTTGGAAGTATGCAAAACATCTAATCTATCCCTCATCTCTCGTTGAATCTTCCTAATAACAGAACTGGTATTTATACTTCCATTCCTGAAAACTGTCTAGTTTCTGGCTTGCCAAGTATAATAGATCATAGCTCCCCACACTGCTGTAAGTAGCTCCTTCTTCAGTTGATTCCAGTGCTTTCTTTTGAACCAGCTTATGCTTTGTGACACTCCTTGCTTGAACTAGAAACCTGTTCAATCTAATAGCTCATTTCTAACCTCAGTTATCCAAGAACACTCAGCAAACAAATGAGTTCCGGTCTCTGGTTAATTTCTTTTCCATTCTTGTTAGTTTGATTTCTTCTGTTTGAGACTATTCGTTGTGGATCATTCAGAATAGTCTTGCTCTCTTCAAATAACAGAAATCTTGGTTTGCCCATGCATGGTGATTCAACTGCTTATAGTGAGTGTGATGACATTCAAAATTCATCACTAAAATTACAAATTTTCTATCAACTCTACAAGTTAATCTACATTCACTATACATAATTGTTTACACCAAAAAAAGTAAAGATACTAAACAATTCCATTTTACTTGGTGAATGGAATTGAATCTTTCTTCAAAACATCTTCCATTCCTTCCTCTCCACACATACCACCATATAAATGATGGTATCAACTTCCACCATCTTTTTGGAGTCTCGCTTCCCCCTCTTCTGCTCCAACAACTGAACAGATTAGCTGTGTTCTCTGGCATGGTCCAACTTTGACCGGTGATGTTGAGAAAAAGTTCCCAGTAATTGGAGTTGTGCATTACACAATAAGGCCTGCTTACTACAGATTATGTAAGTAATGCACAACTACAGTTACTCTCTTACAGTGCAGAAACACTGAAGTGGCATTATCACATAAATAGAATGAATTTATGTATCTAGTATACTGATTTAGGACAAATTCTCTGCAGGATTTTTATGTGATGTCCTTGCTGAGTAACTCTTGGTTACATTTATATAGCTGTTCTAAATGGGTTAAATATAATAGATCAATATGACAATAACTACTTCAAATGGTCCATGTTTAAGCTCATGGTTCATGAGAGTGATGTGCTTATCAGTTCTCCTACACTTCTGTCTCCCTTCTTGGAGGAGAAGGGCGTCAAATATACAGTCAATCTGTTACTTAAGTTCCTCATTTGTAAAATCTGTGAAAAATCAAGCTGTGTGCCTGGCCCATTCTACCGTAAAGTATCCAGTTTCTTCCTTCTCTCTGTAAGGTTTCATCTAGTTCTATTTATTTAACACAAAGTAAAGAAAAATGATGAGCGTATCGCAATCTTTTCCAATTCTATTTTCTTGAAAGAACTTATTAGATATTCGATGTTTCAGGTTTTGCAGAGTGAACCTGAGTTGCTGAAAATCCAGAGCATTGCACTCAAGTTGTCTCACACTTTATGTCAATTACTAGAATCATCACCGCCTTCTCTGGGTCCTTCTGAAATTCAGGTCTGGTTTAATACACGAGTTCTTACAGTTTTCGTTGTTGTATGTTTTTGTTTCCCACACTTCCTTCCTTTTCTTATTAATATTGTGTTAAAGCTAGTGGAATAAGTATGTGATCTTGACAGTAGCTCAACTGGTTCCATTTTCCTGTACTTCAGCCATTCATACAGGAGATTCAAAAGTTTGAAGTGGGGCAAATATCAAAACAGATGAATATGGCTCCCGAAGTAGGAAAGATTCTTGTCTCAGAAAGTCTGACAGAAATGATTCACTCTCTTAATTTTGTATCTCATGAAGAATTATTGAATGAATGTATTGCATTAGAGAAGGAGCGGATGAAGGCTAAAGATAATGAAACGAGAGGAGATTTAGATAAGATCAGCCTTTCCATAGATCTCTTCTCTGATATTCGTGATTGTATGCTTGAACTTGACCACTTCAAGGCCATAGATGGTATCAAGATCCCTCCTTATTTCCGGTGTCCCTTGTCTTTGGAACTGATGGTGAATCCAGTCATTATTGCTTCAGGCCAAACTTATGAGAAGACTTCCATTCAAAAATGGCTGGATCATGGACTAACTACATGCCCAAGAACCAACCAAGCACTCGCACATTCAAATCTTATCCCAAATTACACTGTTAAAGCTCTGATAGAAAATTGGTGTGAGGTAAACAAAGTGAGGCTTAACGGGAACCCTGAGTCCACTCATGATGGAATCACATCTTATCCTGTACACCTTACTGATATGGACGATGTGCGAGGTTCCTCAGATACCAGCAATTCAATGTCAAGACTTTGTCATCAAGGTGGACAAGCTTTTGAAAAGGTTGATTGCACATCTGAATTAAGTGAAGAAGAATTTAGTGCATGCCGTATCAGGGAGGCTGAAAAATCTGGCCACACATCCCCAGGGATTTCCTATATTCACAGCCGGAGTGAATCGGTATCAAGTGCTGTTTCCAGTATTGAATATCTTCCCTCAGCGTCAACTGATGTCTCAAGGATATCAAGCAAACATGATAATGTCAGTGATACTTCTGGAGAGGTACAATGTGATTACCGCATTTCTTCTCCGTGCAACAAGAGTGTTGGGAATTCTCCTAATTTGTCTGCAAGGCAATATCACAGCTCCAAAACAATGAGTGAAATGGCTGTGAACGGACTTCACAACCATGCTAGACAACTTTCCTTACCAACAAAGTCGGCATCTGATGATCTGACCACGAGTTCCCATGTTGAAAAGCTTATTAGAGACTTGGAAAGTCAATCAACTGAGGTGCAAATGGCAGCTGCAGCAGAATTCCGATTTCTTGCAAAGCACAACATGGAAAACCGAGCTATTATAGGCCGCTGTGGGGCTATTGCTCCACTTATCTCCTTGCTAAACTCTGATGTGAAACCAACTCAAGAGCATGCTGTGACAGCATTGCTAAACTTATCAATAAATGAAGACATCAAGGCCATGATTGCGGAGCAAGGGGCGCTTGAACCCCTCATCCATGTCCTGAGAACAGGAAATGCTGGCGCAAAAGAGAATGCTGCTGCAGCTCTTTTCAGTCTGTCTCTTTTGGAAGAGTACAGAAAAAAGATTGGGCGTTCTGGAGCAGTGAAAGCGTTGGTTGATCTTCTTGGTTTAGGTACCATCAGAGGGAAAAAAGACGCTGCTACAGCATTATTTAATCTGTCAATATTTCATGAAAATAAAGCTCGCATCATTCAGGTTGGAGCCGTGAAGCATCTCATTAGGTTGTTGGACCCTTCAAATGTAATGGTTGATAAGGCTGTTGCTCTTCTTGCAAATTTGTCTACCATTTCAGAGGGATGCTTAGCTATTGCCCGAGAGGAGGGTATACCATCACTAGTCGAGATTGTTGAAACCGGATCTCAGCGGGGAAAGGAAAATGCCGCCTCAATACTGCTGCAACTGTGTCTCAACAGTCCCAAGTATTGTCGATTAGTGTTGCAAGAAGGTGCTGTCCCACCACTTGTTGCTTTGTCACAGTCGGGTTCCCCAAGAGCAAAGGAGAAGGTATGTAGCTTTATCTTCTTTAAAAAATTCCCATTTTGAACTATCCACTTCAATCTTTCTGTTCTTCCTAGATGTCATCTGCTTACTAAACGAAGTGCCTGAGAAATGATAGGGCCGGTCTATAATTTAAATGAAAGACTTTGTTAAAATAAACTCTACTTTCTTCATCTGGATCCAATAACTAGACAAACATTTATACAGGAAAGATTCTACTTAGTCTTTAGAGGGTTTATACAATTTCGTTGTCCATCACATCTTGCCCTCCTGACAAATTTGTAGCTGCGTATAGTACACTCAATACATCCCCACCATGATACGCGTGGGTCTCGAGAAGCCATGACACAATTTTTCTCCCTTTCTATCCTTGTTTAACCTAGTTTCAGGATGATAAATGTTAGTATTTTCTCTTTATAATGGAGCAGGCACAACAACTTCTCAGTCATTTCCGGAGTCAACGCGAAGGAGCCACGGGGAGAGGAAAGTCATGATGTCTAGGTTTTGGCTCATTGAACCATGTTGCTTTGTCATTGGATTCAATATTTAGAGTGCCGGTCGTCGTTCTTTCCAGTAGCAAATATTGTTTTTTGAAAAATCATCTGTAGTTTTCCCATTCTTGTTTGCTTTACCATTAGGAAGTTGTTTGCTACTGGTTAGGACTGTGATATGTAAATGGTAGTAGATTCTTGTGTTATAGCAACAAATGCTAATAAGGTTTTGTCCCTATGGTTGCTTTTCTTCTCAAGAAGGCCATTTGTTAACTAGTAGATATTGTATATGTGACAAGTTGTTGTGAATACTCATGTTAGAGTAACTACACTCCCATCTATCTTCTTACCCTATATATGTTCTTGAAATTGAAAAAAATAGGTGGTTGAAATTGCTATATGAGAATATGTTTTTCATTCTTTGATGCTTAGAATTGAACTGAGTGATATTTGTATTTGCCATCACAGATTTAGTTAACTATTGGGTGAATTTTGAAGTGAACAATTCAAAATTGGAGTTTTTAAAAGCTTGAAAGCTTAGGAATGAATTTTGTGATTTGTTGAAACTTTTGGTAAATTAATGATTGAGTTTCGTTTAGGGATGTCATTTCGAGTTCCTACCATATTTGAAGAAAATACACTTAAATACATATATTTTTGCTATCATATACTCAAAAATACAAAAATATGGAGAGAGCTGAGTGAGATTCGCATGTATTCGAGATACATACATCACACCAGATGCATACATACATGCATCTGTTGTGATTCACATGTATGTTGGGATACCGAATTTATGAGAGAGTGGCGAGCAAGGTGAGAGAGATGCAAGTGAGATTTGTTGTGCATCTAAGATACTTCTGAATTTATTTGGATACAATATTATTTAGAACAAATTACACCTAATTTTGATTACATGTATTCGAGATACATGTTTCTGAACGAAACTTGAGGTGCGAAAATCTATTAGAATATATAATATTTGCAAATAAGAATATATAATAAATAATTAGATCTTAAACTAGTGAGACTTGTATAAATTACAAGTTGCGTAAATGAATTGTGTTGTGGTGAGCTTATAACACACTTGCAAGAAATTCTTGAATCTATATTATTTAAAATAATAATACAAAATCAACTTAAAACTTTTAAAATTTGTGGTTTTGTGGCTCTAAGTCCCTAGTTGTTCTCCTAGGCTCTAGATTATGAAGGTAAGGCTTAAAGTCTCCTCCATTTTTGTTTTCTTCTTTGATAAATACACGTGGTAGGGGCCATGCTAAAACAAGATGAATTCGATTTAGCATGAAATTTTGAAAGATTTTTTTTTGATTTAAAAAATATTTATAATGACTATAAATTATTTCATTAAGAACAAAAAAAATTGATTGTTATTAAAATTTAGAAATGTGTTAATTTTTAAAATATTAATTAATTAAAAAAAGTCATATAAATTATTTATACAGAAGGAATAACATATATTTACAAATTACAAAATATCTAAATCTTATATACTTAAAAGTTAAAAAATGTTTGGGAGTAATGACTTGTTGAGGATCCTTATTGGCCCAGACTATTGTAATTTGTAGCCTTACACTTGGAATGGGTATTGCCCATTCTTTAAATATTTTACATTGGTGAGGTACGTACTATATAAACACCTCTACATGTATTTAAATAATACCTTTTAATGTATGTTGCCAAATCAAGTTTCTTATTGGAGGAACATGACCTAGATATTCATTCATTATTACTTTCTAGAACAAAAATCTTGATATGGAGCGTTTTATGTTTATAATGATTTATTTAGTATAAATTGGTTCTTGAAGCTATAGAAGACCTTAACATTTCAAAACTTGATGATTTGTTACTATTTTAGTTAAGAGGTGTTTCGAATTAATAGATATTTGAATTTATATACATTGATTATATCACGTCCAAATTGACATTCAGTCCTTAATAGAAGATTTTTTTCCCTTTGGTGATACATTTGCCACATGGTGTGCGTCTCAACTTGCACTAGCGCCACATTTGCGCTATGGAGGGACTTCACTACCTTGCCATTTTGGATTTAAATTTTTTTTTTAAAGGTCGGTCAGATCCTCTAAGGATGCACTTAATTATTGTTATGAGCGCAAATGACTTCGGGTTGGACGAACTGTTGGGCTTGGGGCAAACCACAAAGAGTCCCAAGAATTAATTGGCTTGGGCTCTAGGTTGAATAGAGTTTATATCGTTGTTAACTCCAGTTTCAAAAGATGGACAAATGACATAAATAACATATTTTTAGGGCTAAATGATCATTTGTCCCTTATAAGTTCTAATTACCAAAATCCTTCGAAAATATACAAAAACACGTACATAATAGCGCTGATACAATAAAAAGGTGGCAGATATATTATATATTTTTTTCACATTTTTCTATCCGCCTCATTTTTTGTCACATTTTATATCCTCCTCGTTTTTACATTTTTGTATCCGTCTGATTTTTTATCACATTTTTGTATCCGCCTCTATTTTTGTCACATTTTTGTATCCGCCTCATTGTTACATTTTTGTATTTGTCTGATTTTTTATCACATTTTTGTATCCGCCTCTATTTTTGTATTCGCCTCATTTAACTTTAAAATTAGAAATTTTGGATATTTTTAAAACTAATAGGGGATAAGAGTAATAAATAAACTTAAGTGAGGGATTTTTGTCATTTTTCCTTAAAAGATTATATGTATTGTGAAGAAACCTTTCTTTTTCTCATCTTCAATCTAGAGTATGAACTTTTCATCCTCATTGTTATATCCATTTTTAGTGAATTTAAGTGTTGTCGTAATTTGGCGACCTTATTATATAATGTTTGCGTATTTACGTTTGAGCATTAGAGTTTGTTTCACTTATACTATATATATTCCAAGTCTTCCAAATGTGTGAACACCTCTCAATGACTTTCCTATCGTCGTGTGGGTGTATATACATCTTAAAATCTCATTAATTACTTAGTAAACACAAAAATCAATACTATATATTATAACTATGACTCTAGAAATTAATTAGGCCTTTACCTTATTGTTACCATCAAAAATATGACCAACATTTTCAGTATAACTTTATATAAATATCTACAATATTTATTAAAAGTTTTTAGCATTAAATATATCATAATACTTATGTAATTATACATAAACCTCCTTACATTAGAATTTAGTCGTACTTAGGGAGTTGTCTGATAAAAGTAGAAGGATACATAGAAAATATATATGGCTCCTGCACAACAATGACACTTACAATTTTTATTAATAAAAAATCGTACTTCAGTAACTTTTTTCTTTAAAAGTACATAACATAAAAGAAGTTAGAAAAAACAATAATATTTAGAACTCGTTTGGATTGACTTAAAAAAATAGTTTTTAGGTCAAAAATAAAAAATCAAACTAAAATAAGTTCTACTTTTTATTTCTTGACTTATTTTAAGTTATTTTTTATCATGTCAAACACTTTGTAACTTATTTTAAATTATTTATCAAATATTTTAGAAGTCAAAAACCTACTTAAAAATAGATTCAATCGATTTTTAAGTCAATTCAAACATGCTCGAAGTAATTAATTAAGATGGTGTTGGAGAGTCAGAAGTGTGCATGGAGCTGTCATTCAAACAGAGAGTGGGTGAATATATGTTGCTACCCTTTTTATATGGCCCCCATGTTTTCTAACTTTTTCACTGTCTCTATCTTAACCTGCTGTCTATCAATCACCCTACTAGCTCCATATTTGATTATTTTCCTTAAAAAAAAAAAACAAACTTTTTCTCTCTCCTTTTTTAATATCCAATGAAAATTTGCATTAATTAAGAGAGGAGTTAGTACTTTTGCTTCCCCTCTTTTGAGAAAAAACCAATCTTTCATCATTCTCAGAATTCAAAGCTACCAAATCAACTAACATGACAGTGTTCCAAGATTTTCTACTATTGCTCAAACAAAGAAACTCAAACATGACCATACAACATAAATAATTTATCAAAAATAATCTCTAGCAGCAACTAATTAATAACGATAATCAAGGGCGGATCTAAAATTTGTCGAACTCCCTCAGCAAAAAATTACATTGTATTTTAAAGAATTTTTACGTTTATATATTAATTTTGAACCTACTAATTAATAACGATAATTAAGGGCGGATCTAGAGTTTGTCGACTCTCTCAGCAAAAAATTACATTGTTTTTTTAAGAATTTTTATGTTTATATATTGATTTCAAACTTCTTGAATATAAGATTCAAGGTTGACTTAGTGGTTGAGGATTCAAACCTCAAATTTTAAGCAGTACTCTTTTTTTTTTCACCCCCTAAATGAAAATCTTGGATCCGCTACTGACGATAATAGTTAAATATGTATTTTAACAGTGATTAACACTCTTTGTAAATGTCTACTATAGCAACATTGAATCCTATGACTATTGAGTAATATCGTTAAGATATAGCACTTTTATATATATAGATATATTATCGTTAAAAGCTGTTTTTATAGTAGCGAAACAAAGAGAGAGAAAAAGGAATCCTTTCATTCACTCTCCCATCAATCCTTTCATCAAACTCTTCCTCTTTTTGCCTCTCCAATTTTCAATCTTTCTCTAGTCTCTATCTTGTATCTTACAAATATAGAAATCTTTTGATTATTCAAATCAACAATTAACCTCAACTTCCACACCATGTCCTTCTCTTATTAAACCCTAAAAAAACCTCAAAAAAAAACTAATGGATTCCTTTGTAGAAGTAGAGCCTTCAACACCACCACCAATAACAACAACAACATTACATCATCATCATCTGCCTCATCAAGTCGATATGAGAATCAGAAACGTCGTGATTGGAACACTTTCGGTCAGTACCTTAAAAACCACAGACCACCACTCTCCCTCTCTCGTTGTAGTGGAGCTCATGTCCTTGAATTCCTCCGTTACCTTGATCAATTTGGCAAAACTAAAATCCATACGCCGATATGTCCATTTTACGGTCTTCCAAATCCTCCAGCACCTTGTCCATGTCCTCTTCGTCAAGCTTGGGGTAGCCTTGATGCACTTATTGGACGTCTTAGAGCTGCTTATGAAGAAAATGGTGGAAATCCTGAAATGAACCCTTTTGGTACTCGTGCTGTTAGGCTTTATCTTCGCGAAGTTCGCGATTTGCAATCAAAAGCAAGAGGTGTAAGCTATGAAAAGAAGAAAAGAAAACGACCATCACAACCATCACCACCACCATTACAATCGGGATGAGGTGAAGGTTAAACTATTAGGTAATAATAGAACCAACATTACTCGTAATGGAGTTAAGTTTAAAATTTTCATGATGGTTTTTAGCGATTATTGTTAGTACTACTAGTTGTTTTGAGGATTTAAGTTATGTCACTACCTAGGGTTTGTTTATTTAGTAATAATAATTGCCTACTGTCAATTTCATTCATATATTTGTGATGTACGGTTTTACGGTATGATAATTAATTAGTAAAGAGTAGTAGTTGGAAGTACTAACAAGAAGCACACTTTTTTATTATTCTTATGTCCCGATATGTGAAATTCGATCTCAATACCTTTGTCGTTATGATATAACTTTTGGTTATATTTTACGGTGAGTTCTTTTTTAATATATACATATGTTATCAGTACAACAAGAATGATCATTAGCGGCATTTAATTCTTAATTGTCGCTAAATATGTATTTTTAGTGGCAATTGTCACTCTTTGTATATGTCCCTAAAGTCTTTAACGATATTATTCTAATGACACTTAACTAATGCCGATAAAGACTTAAAATATTTTTTACTAATATTAATACTTAAAACCGCTAAAAATTATTTTTATTGTAATGTATAAAAGTGTAGTTAAATATAAATTCTTCGAAAGGTAAATACACTATAAGTATGATTTAATAGAATGCAAGTAGTACAGTTTACTGTTGTATGTTATGTTGTCCTAACAAGGACAATACTTTGGAATTAGGTTGTACTTATTATTCATGTTTAGCAATATATTATTATTATTATTATTATTATTATTATTATTATTATTATTATTATATGGAACATAGTTTGATGCACTCTTACTATGTTATCAATTATCATATCTTCATTATAACTTTATTTTCTTGTTTTTTGGGTTGTTTTTTATTTCTCAACGTCACTTCACATTTTTTTAGGCTCGTTTGATAAAAGGGATAAGAGACAATTTATTTGAGATTGTAGTGTTGTTACTATATTGATAGTTTGAAATAATTTATTTCCAACAAATAAGCCCTTGATGGTATAAGCATTACAGTTTGTCAAATCTCTGCTGATCATTTACCATAATTACGATTCCGTTTATTTCAACTTATTGTCATATTTTGACTTTAAACTAGATTTAAAATAATGAAGAAATATTTTGAATCTTATGATCATAAACTAAAGATTCATCACATACACAAAAATATCTTTCAATTTTGTAATCTTAAATATGTCAAGAAAAAGAAAATTGGAACAAAGAGTTATGTAACCTACTAGAAGTCAAAGGTTGAGTTGCAATGTTACTCCTTTTCATGATTCTGATTTTTAGCCTCCAACTTTTGCAACTTTATTTGGTATTTAAATGTCGATTTAACAAGTAATTCTTCTATGATCAAGAGTTCTAATATATAGATTGGCTGAGCTCAATCAACATGGGTTATAGTGCATTGATCGAAGTGTTTCACCCTTAATAGAGGTCTCAGATTTAAGTCTTGAATATAGAAAAAAATTTATTGGGAAAACCACTTTCAAATTAACACAATTTAAATTTAATTAGAACTTTAATGTAAAGTTTAAACACCGAATGAGATAGATTGACTGAGCTCAAACAATAATGAAAGCTCATAATAAATGTTTTTTTGTGGCAAATTATACATCTATTATTTTTTATTGTCATTAAATTTCTTAATGGTGAATTATATAAAGCATCATTTAATATGATTGGTGCTGTCACTTCACTGAGGGATTTGATGAAATTGGCAGACAAGGGTGATTCCTTATGTCTTCTAAGAGCTATTGGATAGCTGATTTCTCCCAAGAATTTAAATTATGTATGCTAAAGGTTCATTTGATAAAGAATATAAGAATAGTATAAAATATGGTATATTAGTAATATTGTATTAATAATACTTATGTTAGTTATGATAAAAAAAAATTTATGCAATATTTGATTATTATCACTAAATATACATATTAAGTGAAAATTAAGTTATTATTATTAATTAATTGCCGTTAAAAATTATTTATGATGCAATGATTATACAATAATGGATCTCGAACAAAATTGACGAATTGATCTTTGCAGGAGAATGTTGAGTTGAATAAAGGATTGGAAGAATTTGTTTTGAGAATATATGAAATATATAGGTTACAAATTACTTTGGCGTGGTTAGTTGAATATGTCAAAAAAAAAAGTATATGAAATATATAGGTTACAAATTACTTTTTATAAGAAAATTTTAGTTTTAAAACATTTTAGGACCCGTTTGTCCATTCGATATAGTATCATGATACGGAATCATGATATGGTATCATGATAAGGAATCATGCAATGAAATTGAAGTTTTGTTTGGACATGCGATATGAAATTTTGGTGTTGTATATTTTCTCATCAACATAAAAATTCCATAAGTTCTAAAACTATTAAAATAGCTCCAGTTGTTTATTCGATCTTATCAAATAAATAAAAAATTATAAAATTGCATAATAAATTATTAGAAAGCTATTTGTTCTCCACATAAATAATTGTTTCAATTTAACTTTCACTTCTCATCAATATATTTGAAAAAAAATGGAACACCTTTCACGGGCTCTTCAAGATTTTATTACTCAACAATTGTAAAGTGTGAATTAAAGTGACTTCATGTTGGTGAGAATAGTAAATTTTATGTCGGTGAGAATAATAAATTTTAAATAGTAATGATGTGGTTATAAATGGGAAAATGGATAAGTAACCCCTCAAGCTATGTCCGATATTTCAGAGACACACTTATATTATACTTAGGTCCTATTATTCACATGAACTTATTTTATAAATAATTTTCTACCCTTTTCGGCCTACGTGACACTATTTTGAAAAAAAAATTAACACGTATTAGGCCCCAAAAGATAGTGTCACGTAGGTCGAAAAGAAGTAGAAAATTATTTATAAAATAAGTTCAAGGGGGTAATAGGACCTTAGTATAGTATAAGTGTGTCTTTGAGATTTCGGGCATAGGTTGGGGAGGTACTTATGCATTTTCTCGATTATAAATTTTATTTACATGTGAAATAAATGGTTAGTAGATATAATTGTGGGGTTGTTTTAACAAAATATAAGCTCGTGGATTAATTTTGTATTTAAATATTTCAAGTCATAATATGGTATTCCCTTATGATTCCATATCATGATTTTTAAAGAATATGAAATCACATCTCATAATATGAAATCATGAGATGGAATCAACATAAAATCGTATGTTCAAACACTGTTTCCATCTCAAGATACCATATCGTGATATGACATCGCATGACCAAACGCCTACTTAATGAAATTTCTTGCTTCACCAATAATTTTGTTTTTTTTACTTTTATATCGTAAACTTCAAAGTTAACTATTTTTTAATTATTTCCTTTTGAATTATTATGGCCACCCATGGCAATTTTTTTGGATTGGTTTAGGAACCTGAAATCTTTGTGCTTAGGTCAATCAATATTACGAGACCTTAAATAGTTTTTTCATATGCCATGAATTATGGTTTAGTGTTATTATGTTAGCTGGTATAACTGATTAAATAAATAAAATATCTTCACACTGAAAGATAATATTTAAATTTAAAATTCGAAGTTTATATATTCGCTTCGAAATAAAGTTAAAATGAAAAGAAAGTCACATGCAAAATGTAGATATACTTTTGGTGAGTTTTAGTTCAACAAAACCTGCACCTTATAAGTGCCCTAGGCTCCAAATTAATAAAGTTGTTAAACTTTCGTTTTTTCACTTTTTTTCATGCATACTAAGTCCGCAATATCGGCTACTGTCGTCTCACGATAGCATCATTACATGCTTGATTTTATATATTTATAAATTTTATATTAAATCAAATATCGTCACCTAAATTAATATTACGAGAGCAAATGAATTAAATTAGACGTGGTAGTGGTTGTGTTTGTCTGTGATATATTCATGTATCTTTGTGTGGTCTCTATCAAATTTAACTATTTTAGTCAACAAGTAAATCCAACCAAATCCTGCAAATTGACGACATATTCTCCAAATTGTTCATATCGTTTTTTCCCCCTTCTAAACGCCACTTGAGAAACGATTGATTCAAAATAGTCTAATTAGTCTTCCGTTTAATTGACAAAAGATACTAGATGATTCTTCTTATATGTCCTAATATTGATGGACAAAGTTACTTAGTTCATATTGCTGATGGGAGATAGCAAATATCGTATAAAATTAGTTGGTGTGCTTGAAAGCTGATCCATACACCATGATCATAAGAAAACACTAATTAAAAGATAGTCCGACTAAGTCTTAGGTTCAAAGCTTAGAGGATACATAAAAAATATTAGAGAATTCATTTCATTTGTCCTAACCATGCTGGACAGAGTTACGTGTACTTATTGATAGTGGGAGGTGACATCAGGTATTCCGTAAAATTAGTCTGGGTTGCTTGAAAACTAGCCCGGTTACAGGATCATACAAAAATATTACTCCCTCTGTTCCAATTTACGTGACACTTTTCATTTTTCAATAGTCAAACAATTTAAATTTGACTGCGAATTTGGGAATGTAATCTTCAAACTTTTTGAAATGAAATGTATATATTTATAAACTATATATAAAAAAAGTACTATAAGTCACAAATTGATAATTTAAAAGATATATAAAAAATTTAGATTCGAACCTTGATACTACAACAACACTAAAAAGGTCTTAAGTACCCATCCAGGAGCCATTGGGCCAACTAAATCATTTATTCATTGGGTGCTCTATGTTAATTTTATACAAATACCTATCAATTATTTCTACATAGATATATATATTCCGCAACGAAGTTAATGGGTGCTCGAGCACCCGGCGGACACCATGTGGGTTTGCCTCTAAATCTTGAGATCCGACTGTTTCCAGTCTGTGTTATAAAATCAGAAATTACTGGTTCTAATAAATCATTCAGAAACACGAAGTAACTGAGATTTTTTATAATCAGTATATAAGATGAACATAAATTTATTTGTAAAAAGTAATTTAATCTGTAAAAAACGTACCAGAATCTGGAATACTCTTATTGAAATTTAGGAAGAAAATCAAGTCCACTGAATTCACAGTGTCCCCTTAAGGAAATTATTCCCCTCTAGTGTCCGAGATTTGATTTGAATATAAACCTCCCAGGTAAAATGATTTTAATCATAGAGTATAGATACCAAAAACTCTACTGTCAGCGAATCAATCCACAACAGAAAAGTACACGAAGAAATATGTGTTTTTAAGAAGAAGGAAGATCAGAAAATTCGTAGGAATATTCTGAAGACTGAATGGTATTTATAGGCAAGAAGAATATATTCTGAAAGGTTACAAACCTTTCAGAATTAACACGACCATTATGAAAGGTTGGCAAACTTTCAAATGGTATTGACTGTTTCTGAAAGTTGCAACCTTTCAGAACAGTCATGGCGGGAATTTTAAATATAACGGAAAAACGGGTCACGCGCGCGGACGTATTGACTGTTCCTGAAAGTTGCAACCTTTCAGAACAGTCATGGCGGGAATTTTAAATATAACGGAAAAACGGGTCACGCGCGCAGACGTATTGACTGTTCCTGAAAGTTGCAACCTTTGAGAACAGTCATGGCGGGAATTTTAAATATAACGGAAAAACGGGTCACGCGCGCGGATCCGGGTCGGGTTGGGTTAACTAAAAAATTGAAAACATTTCGGTTAACTTCTGTTATCAACTAATTAATTGAAAATAATTTTTGGCCATTAAATTAATTAAATAAATTTGTCCAAAAAATTATCTCTCGATCGATCATTTGCCATTGCCAAAGCCAAAGTCAAAGCCGAAGCCGAAGCGAGCGAGCGAGCGAGCGACGACGACGGCGCGAGGGGGTACCCTCTTTCCAACCCTTTTAACAATTAATAGGAGTGTTTATTTATTTAAACTCTCCTATTTTCATTTCCATTACCGATGAGGGACTATTGCTTTTTTCAATAAAGCATTAGAGGACTTTTCAAGTTCCCAACCTTTCAAGTTATAAACTTTTCAAATTCCTCTCCTTCCCTCTATTTCCCATCAACTCTTGCTACATACCCAACAATCCCCCACATTGATGGGGAATAATTATAACATAGGAATGCATGGACAATTGTGTACTTTATAAGCAAGGATTAATTGCATCTGGATAAGTAGGTTTCCCCTTGGACTTTCCGTAGTGAACATATGTCAGATATACTCGGTCAATCGGTAGATGTGATATCTTTGAACCGTCGAACTTTGGTGTATACCTAGACAACCATATGTCACACAATTAACCCTTTACTGTTTATGATTTTTACGGTTGTGTTCGTTTCAGCCATGAACACCTCCTGATTTCATGAGTGTATAGAGAATAGGCTTTTGACATAAAATTCACTTTGAAGAGGCTTCCACTTCACACTCACATAGGTGATTTCTAACCGTGTCATCTCGTAGATACACTATTTGATCAAATCTACCAAACTTAGCAAATCATTAAAAACTTTAAGCTTTATTACCTCATTAACAAGCCTTAAAGTCTTAAACTTTTCCTGAACGTTGTCTTCATCATGAGAATGGATTGAGTTAATTGACAATGTCGAACCGTCAGCCACAACTTTGTTTTTCTCCTTGGATCTAGCTCTTGGGATCTCCAGTCTGCTAGATAGAGTTACCGTCATGCTGACTTGTCTTAGGCCGTAAACTCATTCCCTTAGATGATCTTTCAACTGCCTCTCTCACTAGGCCTTTCGTTAGTGGATCTGACACATTATCACTTGACTTTACATAGTCAATTGTGATAATTCCACTAGAGAGCAGTTGTCTTATGGTGTTATGTCTACGTGGTATATCACGAGACTTCCCGTTGTACATAACGCTCCCTGCCCTACCTATTGCTGCTTGACTATCGCAATGTATGCAAATTGGTCCAACAAGTTTGGGCCAGAATGGAATATCCTCTAGGAAATTCCGGACCGCTTCTTCACCAGCCTTATCCAAAGCAATGAATTCAGATTCCATTGTGGAGCGAGCAATACATGTCTGTTTGGAAGATTTCCAAGAGACAGCTCCTCTACCAAGTATGAATACATAACCACTTGTGGATTTTACATCATTTGACCCGGTGATCCAATTTGCATCACTATATCCTTCAATCACAGCAGGATATTTATTATAATGCAAAGCATAATGTTGTGTCCATTTTAGATAACCCAACACACGTTTCATAGCCATCCAGTGAGTTTGATTCGGATTACTAGTGTACCGACTTAGTTTACTAATAGCACATGCTATATCTGGTCGTGTGCAATTCATAATATACATCAAACTTCCCAACACTCTGGCATATTCCAATTGAGAGTCGCTTTGACATTCATCTTTTTAATGTACAACTTAAATCAATTGGAGTTTTGACTACATGAATTGAAATTAGTAATTGAACTTATCCAATACTTTTTCAATATAATGAGATTGAGATAATGCTAGTCCCTGGGGAGTTTTTGATAATCCTGACCCCTAAGATCAAATCAGCAACTCCTAAGTCTTTCATATCGAACTTGTTGGACAACATGCGCTTAGTAGCATTTATATCATCAATTTCTTTACTCATTATTAACATGTCATCAACATACAAAACAAACAATGACTTCATGATTCATAACATTTTTGATGTAAACACATTTATCACATTCGTTAATCTTGAATCCATTTGCCAACATTACTTGATCAAATTTAGCATGCCATTGTTTGGGTGCTTGCTTGAGTCCATAAAGTGACTTCACAAGTCTGCACACTTTCTTTTCTTTACACCAGGACTATAAACCCTTCAGGTTGTTCAATGTAAATTTCTTCCTCTAACTCTCCATTTAAGAAGGCTGTCTTTACATCCATTTGGTGGATTTTAAGATCATGCACTGCTGCAAGTGCTATTAATATCCTAATTGATGTTATCCTTGTTACTGGAGAGTATGTGTCAAAGTAGTCCAGACCTTCCTTTTGTCTGTACCCTTTGACTACCAGTCTAGCCTTATATTTGTCAATAGTCCCATCAGGTTTCATTTTCCTTTTAAAGATCCATTTTGATCCTAAAGGTTTATTTTCTGGAGGAAGATCAGTCAATTCCCAAGTGTGATTGCTTCAAATTGATTCAATCTCACTATTGACTTCTTCTTTCCAATAAGTTGACTCTGACGAAGACATAGCTGCTTTAAATGTTTGAGGCTCATTTTCAAGCAATAGTGCTACAAAATATGGTCCGAAAGAAACAGATTTTCGTTGTCGAGTACTTCGCCTAGGTTCCTCACTAGTTAGAATATTTCCCATTGATTCTTCTCGTGGTCGTTTAGGTCTTTCACTTGTTGACTCACTTTCAGTTTTATACGGATAAATATTTTCAAAAAACTCTGCATTATCTGATTCAATTATCGTATTAACATGAATCTCAGGATTATCAGATTTGTGAACCAAAAATCGACAGGCTTTACTATTCACAACATATCCAATAAAGACACAATCTATTGTTTTGGGTCCAATTTTAACCCTCTTAGGTAAAGGAACCTCTACCTTGGCTAAACACCCCCACACTTTATAATATTTCAAGTTAGGTTTTCTTCCTTTCCACAACTCATATGGAATTGATTGTGTTTTTTGATGGGGTACTCTATTGAGTATTTTATTAGCTGTAAGGATGGCTTCCCCCCAAAGATTTCGCGGTGAACCAGAATTGATCATTAAGGCATTCATCATTTCCTTTAATGTTCTGTTCTTCCGTTCTGCCAAACCATTTGACTGTGGTGTATAAGGTGCAGTAGTTTGATGAATAATACCATATTCCAAACATATCTCTGCAAAAGGAGATTCATATTCTCCACCCCTATCACTCCGAATCATTTTTATCTTTAGATTCAATTGGTTTTCCACTTCATTTTTGTATTTCTTAAATGTATCAATTGCTTCATCCTTACTATTAAGCAAGTACATAACAAAATCGAGGTGAATAAAAGTTATAAAATTTTTTCCACCACGAGATGGTGTTGACTTCATATCGCATATATCTGTTTGAATTAAGTCTAAAGTTTTAGAATTTCTTTCAACAGACTTGTAAGGATGTTTAACAAACTTACTTTCCACACAAATTTCACATTTCGACTTATCGCATTTAAAATCAGGCAATACTTCTAAATTAACCAATTTTTGCAAGGTTTTGTAATTTACATGTCCCAAACGGGCATGCCATAAATCACTTAACTCCAATAAGTAAACAGAAGCAGAATTTTTATTAATACTGTCAATAACCATTACATTTAGTTTGAAAAGACCCTCATTGAGATAGCCCTTTCCTATGAACATTTCATTCTTACTTATTACAGCTTTATCACTAACTAGGACACACTTAAACCCGTTCTTAACGAGTAGTGCAGCAGAAACTAAATTCTTCCTAATAGTAGGGACATGCAGAACATTGTTTAAAGTCAACACTTTGCCGGATGTCATTTTCAACATTACTTTGCTAGTTCCTGCAATCCTTGCTGTTGATGTGTTTCCCATGAATAAATCTTCATCGTACTCAGCAGGAGTGTATGTTGCAAAGGCTTTTTTTGCAGAGCAAATATGTCTAGTGGCACCTGAGTCGAGAAACCACTCCTTGGAATTTCCAACTAAGTTACACTCCGATATCATTGCACACAAGTCATCTGCATCTTCCATTTTTTCCAAGATGTTTGCTTCATTTTTGCCTTTGTTTTTGTCCTTTTTTGGAGCATGACAATCAGAAGATCTATGACCAGCCTTGCCACAATTATAACAGTTGCCTTTGAATTTCTTCTTGGCCTGTTCTGACTTCTGCCCGTTGGACTTCTTTCTCTTTTTGTCTTTGGTAGGAGCTTCTTCAACAATATTAACTCCAATGATTGTTGAACTCTTACGCGACTTCTTTTCGGCATTTCTGTTATCTTCCTCAATCTTGAGCCGAATCACAAGATCTTCAAGCTTCATTTCTTTATGCTTGTGCTTTAGATAATTCTTGAAATCATTCCACGAAGGAGGCAACTTCTCGATCATTGCAGCCACTTGAAAAGCTTCATTTACTACCATATCTTCAGCAATCAGATCATGGAGAATAAGTTGAAGTTCTGCACTTGTGATCCAACAGTTTTACTATCTGTCATTTTATAGTCTAAAAACTTTGCGACCACAAACTTTTTCTAGCAGCATGCATTCTCTGTCTTATATTTCTTCTCAAGTGCATTCCACAACTCTTTTGAAGTTGTTATTGCACTATAGACATTATATAAGTCATCCTCTAAAGCACTCAAAATGTAACCTTTACATAGGAAGTCTGACTGTTTTCATACTTCAACAATCTTAAGGAAATTATAAATCTGTGTTTCTGGTGGATAATTATATTTTTATTGCTTACTTATATTGTATCAATTTTGTTTATCAGAAATGGAAAACACTGGTGTTACAGTGTAATTATCTCTCGATCGATCATTTGCCAAAGCCAAAGCCGAAGGGAGCGAGCGACGATGACGGCGCGAGGGGGGTCCCTCTTTCCAACCCTTTTAACAATTAATAGGAGTGTTTATTTATTTAAACTCTCCTATTTTCATTTCCATTACCGATGAGGGACTATTACTTTTTTCAATAAAGCATTAGAGGACTTTTCAAGTTCCCAACCTTTCAAGTTATAAACTTTTCAAATTCCTCTCCTTCCCTCTATTTCCCATCAATTCTTGTTACATACCCAACAAAAGTGTCACATATCATGGAATGGAGAGAGTAGTAATTAAAAGATAGTCCGACTAAGTCGCAGGTGTAAAACTAAGCAGCAGATAAAAAAGCCAATAGATGATTCTTCTCATTTGTTATAACCATGACTAATAGAGTTGTACGGTACCTGTTAGTGGTGACAGATATCTCGTTAAATATTAATTAAGCTACGCAAAAATTGACATGAACACCACGATAATAAAAAAAAAAAAATAGTCTGACTAAATTATTCTAATGCAAGAATGTGTAGATATATTGGAGAATATGTAGGTTTAATTAGACTACTAATCTATATAGGCAAAGAACACAATTAAGGATTTTCATGAATATACTTGTCTGTCACAAAATCTTGTAGTAGTAGTCTGTAACTTAGTAGTAATGATGATTCATGAATATATAATATCCTTCAAATGAACATCCTTAAACTCATCCTGTTCATATTTTGGTTAAAAAAAACTATAGGTCAAAAAGGCTCTCATGTTTTCATTGAAATAATGAATTATAGTAGGCTATGCTCCACTATGCTTATACAGTACCATTTAGGACATGCTACTTTTTTAGACTTTAAATCCTAGGTACTTTTATTTGATTTGTTCTTACAACAATGGACTTATTAGACTATATATTATATTAAGTAAAATGGTTAAGTTTATACGTACTTTTTAGGCACGAACCAAAGTTTCAATGTTTAATCTGAAGTTAGATGTTTTCTTGACTAGCTAGTGACAATTTCACTTTTTGTTTTTGCTTTTCATCCCTAATATCAAGTGGTGGAATCAAACTTTTCATTAAGAATTTAAAATACGAAGAAATAAATATAAAGTAGCTAGGTTCAATGTATTTATTACTGGTCTAACTCATCGATGACCTCCTAAAGTTGATACTAACTTTCACTTACACATCTCAAATAATCTTTATTCATTTTAGACACTTAACGTTATGTTTCGGTGTATCATTTTAGGTTTCTTCCATGATCTTTATAGCATTGTTTTGCCTGAATTTTTCTATATTATTAATTTAGTTATCATTAAAATCTTAGCCTAACATATAATAGTGTTGACTCATATTAATGTATATATATCAAATTTTAACTTGTTCAACACTAAGGCATTCTAAATTGAGACAAACATAATGTATTAATTAAGTTTGTTTAAGATAAAAATTTATTGAAATATATTCTAATCTTATTTTATGTATGATTGTTTTTCTCAGAGTCGAATAATTATTTTTCTTATCTCAATTTGTATGACACATTTTCTTTTTGTCTTCTCCAAAAAATTTCATCTTTCAATATACAAAAATAGTATAATTTTTTTTTAATAAAATAATTTATAATTACATAAATAATCAATAACTATTTTAGACCATAAATTGACTACTTTTTTTTAGTATGAATATCACCTTTTAAGTAGGTTTTGTTTTAGCAAATTCCTTAGACAAGAGCTTTCCACTGTCAATTGGGTGGGACGTTACATATGACTGCTTAATGAGACCAAACTCCATATATGTCGGATACAGTAGGGGGGCTAAGGGTCTTCGATACTCCTTTCATTTCAATTTATTCGAATACTTATTTTAGTTTGATATAAAAAGATTTTAAAAATATATTAAATTTTATGATTTTAAATTAGAAATACGTTAAACGAATCAAGATATTTTTATATCTTGTGTTGCCAGTTATGTCATATAAATAGTTGAAGATTAAAGAATTGATAAATGGAAAAAAAGCAAAAAATATGGTCAAATAAATTGAAATGCAATGAGTATTTCGTTTGAGAGAATTATAAAAAACACTCTTAAGCTGGGGCAAAAATTATTAGTTAGATCTTTAAATTATTGACAGCTTTAAATACATCTCTTTATTTAATTAACTGAACTTGAATATAGTCCTCTCTTGCAACATGACTGAAAATACACCATTAAATTCTCACCAAGTTTAAAAGAGTATTTTCAACTTTTTTCGATTTTTTATCAAGAGAAACGTGCTCCTAAAAGAGTTTAAGACCACTTATTATGTCATGTGACAGATCGAGAATGTGTATATTTACGTTTATAGTTAATCAAATTAAGAAATATTTTTACCACTATCACTAATTCAAAAATAAAGCTAATTATTTATGCTAAATTTTCAAATATTTTCAACATTTTTTCTTGTTAGGTTTTTGTGCAATCAAAATACAAATCCAATGTACCATGTTTTATTATTATTTTTTTGATTCTCATTCTCCATGCAGAGTCCATATTGAAGCTCCGATTTAATATGAATCACCATTATAGACAATTCAGAAGTGACTTATTTTCTCACAATCTAAAATTCAAATTAAAAATATTAATTAAGAATAAAATAATCTCACTATCGCAACGCTACACTTATCAAATGTAACATATTTATAGAGCCTAACAACTCTAAACATAGAGTCCAAAATCCAAGGCCCCACGGCTATGTAAACCGTACAAACAAACCCATTGTCTCGTCCACATCAAAACTAGGCAAACCACAAACGGGTCAAATTGCTAACACACTCAGATCCGTGGGCCTCATTGCTCCTACCACTTTAGACAATAATTGTGTTTTTTCGTTCACTTTTATTTATTATTTTTAATATATGAAAAAATAATATCTTTTTAAAATAGATCATTTATATTTGTAATTATTTTTACAATCTAACACTAAATACTACTCCTTTATTAATATAAATATTATACTAAAACAAGTACATTAATCAATTTCTTTTATTTAAGTGATGTGCAAGTTATCCAAAATGGATAAGTAAAACCAAAAAGACAATTTTATTTTATATTTATGTAAGTTTTAGGGTTTAGGGTTAATTTTTTCCTTCTAACACTTGGAAATTAAATATGTATCACAGTTACTAGTGACTGAAACTAAAGGGATGATATACCGAAAGACAGCCTAATTCGAGCTCCACATATATTAGACTTTAAAAATTTAACTTATATAAAATTTAAAGTTTATAAATTTTATAACGATTCTAAGATAATATTATAGTTTACTAAAATAAATGGATTTGTGATGAAATATTTGGAACAAAAAATTAATATGTATAAAAATTTAACATTCTGAAGTTGTAGTTTTTAATACACTTGTTCAATGATAACTAAAACAAATAAGAACAAAGTCTAACAGACATTTTGGATTAAAATTTTAATCACGATGCATATGGTAATCTCAATAGTAGATTATTTTATTTTTTACAAATACTAGCCCAAAATAAAACGATATATGCATTCAACGGGAAACATGACAATGAAAATCTAGATTTAATGACATTACTCTAAATAATATGATATTTAACCTCTATAAATCATACAAACACAATTTTTTCATTACCAACGATTACGATTATTAAGAAAATAATTTTTTCATTACCAATGATTACGATTATTAAGAAAATAACATAAACTATAACAAGCTGCATATTGTCAATGGTTATTTTTTATAAACTATAATTAGTAGTAATAAAAGTGCCTCTAAAAAGACACACCATTATTATTTTGATGCAAAACCTAGCTAATATTATTTTAAAAAAAATAAATAATAATAATTATGTGTATTTTCAATTTTTTTGAAAGAAGTTTATATAAATAATTAAATCACAAAAATAAATAAAAGAGAAATGTGATACCAAAAGTTCATACAAAATAGTAAACCTTAGTAGGTCAATTGATTGTAATTTCCTCTCCATTTTTTCTCAATTTTTTTTAATTAAAAAAAGATATTCATAAAAATCAAATACTAATTAAATCTATAATTTTTCTCTAGCTCCATTTTGTCCTAATTATAATAATTATTCACAAGTGTATGTTTGCTTAGTTATGTAATTTATCTTAAATTTACTTTGTGACTGATAACTGAATGATAATTCCAATTTCTAAAGGCCCATATATTGGGTTGGTTGTATCGAGGCCCATATTTAGCTTTGACTTTCACTTGTATGTAGCTCCGTATTTCAGAATATGTGGAATGACTTTTTTCTCTTCTTTTTTTTTTTAAGGAAAAAGCTCAAATATTTATCGAACTTTTAGATAAAACTTATTTATGTTATTAGTTAAAAGTTTGACTCATTTATGCCATTACCCTTATAGTTAAGGCTCATCGATGCCATTATTTTTTAATGGTAGTTTTGTAAAACCATTTTTGACACGTGGCCAATTATAATTCGGCAACATCATCAATTTTTTAAATTAAAAAAATCATAATTCTGGAAAAAAATTGAATTATTATTTTTTATTTTTTTATTAAATTGATGACGTGACCGAATTATAATTGGCCAAGTCATCAATTTTTTTAATAAAAAAAATCAAAATTCTGAATAAAAATTGAATTGATTTTTTATTAAAAAAATGATGACGTGACCGAATTATAATTGGCCACGTGTTAAAATGGTTTTGCAAAATCACCATTAAAAAATAATGGCACGAATAAGTATTTTTCTTTAACAGTAATGACATAAATGAGGCAAACTTTTAACTAAATGACATAAATGAGTTTTTAAAAAAAGTTTAAAATGAAAAATTACATTATATATTTAATTAAATCATGGAATGATTGGAATATGAACACATTTGTTTCTTAAAATCTGATCAAGAAATAAATAATAATATCAATTTATAATTATTTAGTGGATTAATAGAACGATTGCAAATTTAAAATGTCTTTTTAAAAATTCAGAATGACTTCAATAACGACTTTTTGCCTTTTCTCTAATTTTTATAAACTATAATTTGTTGTAATGACGGTACCTCCAAAAGACAATATTATTAATTTGATGCAAAATCTAGCTAGTAATTTTTTTAAAAGAAGTTTATGTTAATAATAAAATCACAAAAATAAATAAAAGAGAATGTTATACCAAAAATTCATACCTAATAGAGAACCTATTGTAATTTCCTCTCTATTTTTCCTATCTCATTTTTTTTAATTAAAAAAAGATATTCATGTAAAATGAAATACTGATTAAATCTGTAATTATTCTCTACCCCTATTTTTCCCAGTTATTATAATTATTCACAAGTATATGTTTGCTTAGTTACATAATTTATCTTAAATTTACTTTGTGTTGATAATTCAACTTTCACATGTAACAAACATAAAAATTAAATTTGTGTGCTATAGATATACTTTGCGCTGTATATCAAACATAAATATGTATATATCGTTATACGTATATAAAAGAAAATAATTGTATAATATATTTCGATATACATATACAAAAGGTTGATCGTATAATCTATGTTTGTATAAGCAAGAAAGAGAGAAAGGCAAAAGAACAATGGGCAGGGGAAGATCATATTTGTATAATCGTAAGTGTATTGGACGAAAATATATATATATTTGTATTTGTATATACAATTTTCTCTCACTTTATACAAACACAAACACAATGTATACATTTGTGTTTGCATAAACTAAAAGAAGTGAGTGAGAGTGGTTAGCGAGATATGGGTGAGAAGAGAGAGGAACAAAAATATATGTATATATATAAATTTCTCTTACTTTATATAAATACAAACACATTTTATATATTTGTATTTGCATAAAAGTGGGAGAAGCGAGGGAGACTGTCCAGTGAGAACTAGAGTGCTGAGCGAGATTCACCAATAGAGAAGCAAATAACAACAGTTTGCTATGAGGTACAATTAAATCAAACTATTATTATAACATTTAATTTGAATTAATAATTTGCTATTATATATAATTTTTTCGGTGATAATTCAAATTTCTAAAGGCCCGTGGATTGGGTTATATCGAGGCCCATATTTAGCTTTGACTTTCACTACTGTTGCTCCATTTTTAGGAAAGATTACTGGCTCTGCTAAAAATAATTTAATTGATGATTAAACAGGGTTAGAGATAGAACTTTGATTAAGAGGTTAACTAAGTTCATCAAACAAACATCATATTTGATCACGACTCAGACCCAAGCCATCCTAACCCTGCCTTGCCATAGACAAAATATTGTCATTGTCTAACATTAACTTTATCCTAAAATTGCCAAATGACTATATATGCTGCTTCCAACTAGGGGTAGAGGAACAAGAAGAATATTAAGAATTATCAATTTTACACCAAAGTGAAAGTAATATACAAATTAATAATTATCAATGATAGACGCTTATGTCTGATCAATCTATAATACACACATATATGTATATCTACTGATGAAGAAAATAAAAAATAAAATAAAAAATCATCCCATCAAACATACAAGAATCTTACCCCCACAAGCAAACACTAATTAATTAAGACATCATCTACAGAAACTCAATACACATAAATCTTTTTCCTTAAACTAATTATGGTTTCCTACTTTTAAATAATAACAATAATCATTAACACTTCAAATAAAAACCAAGATATATTTTTCATCATTAAATCACATGGCCCCAATGTTCGAATGCACTCCTCGATCCATCTTGTATATTTGAATCTTCGAAATTCATGTCCAACAAGAACCCATACTCATCATTCTCAACCATTTCATCGTTTGATTGAGGTTCCTTCATTTCTTGTGACATTAATTGAAGATAGCTACTTTGATTATTATTTGGTTCCAATAAATCAAACAACTTCTGGCTTTGGGAGATCGCGGTGTAAGGCAAAGCAATATGAGATTGATCTATATTAGGAGAAGTATTGACACCAACCTCATACATATTTTGCGTGTTACTGAATGTGTTATTGTTGTTGTTATTGTTATTGTTCTCGACTTTAGCTTTGTAAAATACTCGACATAACACCCAATCTTCCTGTTCAATCATCATAGACAACGTACCAAAAAAATTTAGTTATGTCGATCGTTAGATATTTTATATATATACTAGGTAAGAAAACGGTTTTTGAATTTATTTATATGTAGACGTTCTTTTGCCCATCACTTTATGTTTCCTTTTTTTTTAGCTAGGTGGTTTCTATGAAATTTCTTTTGTATCACATGAAAATTGTTATTAATGATGAAAAAACTTTATTGGCTCATAATAATTCTATATCGAGACTAAACTAGATAAATAAATTGAAATGAAGGAAGAATTACCTTAGGGGGTATATGTGGATTTTCGAGGCGAAATTCATGCATGATCCAACCCGTTTTAATTCCATTAGGAGCTCTATTCATGTAGAAAACTAGAGTTTTTCTCATCCCTACGATCGAACGAGTTTTCGGATCTACAACCGTCCGATCTTTGCCTGTTGCTTTCCAATAACCCGAAATTGTTGCCCGATTCGTACGAAAACCAGTAGCGTATTTTCGATCTCGAAAACTGAAGAAGTACCATTCGCTAGAGTTCAGCTTTGCCACCTCTAATTTATCAAAATAAATAATGTTCAGATAGTCAATTCACTGAGCTTTTAATATTTAATGATCGATATACAATATAACATAGTTAATTATATTACTAATATCATATGATGGAGAATGGAAGATGTCATGAATATAGAGAAAAAATTACTAATAATTAGATGGATCCAAATTAAGACAGAGGTACACATGACAATTAGACCATAATTAAGGATGATATTAGTTGTGTTCATGCAAGTAAATTCAAATAATATTGTTATAGGATAGAGGATGCACTATTTTGGGCCAACCATATGAAATTATTGTGTATTTGTCTGTTTTAATATCATGATGATAAAGTATGTGACTATTATATTTAAAAATTTAACGGATTAAAAAGACATATTTTTATTACTTACTATTACTTAGACCCCATCATCACTAGCTTGTAAGACAATGTTATTAGCTAAAGTGACGTAGAAAGTTGGGTATTAGTCACAATAGATTCTCTAGGCATGTTTCCTCTTTAGATAAACCTTTTGAGAAAGTTCATATGAAAGAATGGAAAATGAATTTTAGCCTTTTCTTCACAATAGTCTAATTATTTAGATATGGTTGGGCAATCCAACATAAACTTCGTCATGTCCCACTAAAAAAATAATAATAATAATAATAATAATCTTAACCAATAAAATTAGGAGTATTATATAGCAAGAAAATTAATTAATCTTTCTAATTTATATATACACTTGTTTTGTTTTCTTCAATTAACAAAATCTAGAGTCCTTAAGATTATATTTCTTATTTGTCGTTTCATGCGAATATATCAATTAACTATACGTGCAAGAGAAAGTGAATGACATATATATTTGATGAAATAATATCATGGGAAGTAAGGTGGTCAAATGAAAGTCGGTTGTGGTGTAGTGGTGGGAATGCTTTATCCTTCACCAGAAATCTCGAGTTTGAGCTCTGGATATGAAGAAAATCATGTTTGAAACCTGCGATCCAAATTTAATCGGACTTCTAATGACCGGAGCACAAAATTTAAGACTACAAAGAAAATCTTCTATGTTTAAGATTTTAGGATATAATTTGTTTGAAAATCATGAAATTTATTTATGTATTTCAAATTGAATTTTCAAAGAAATGTCACTATCGCTCTACAATGGTGTAAACATATACTCCTATCATTTCTCACATGAAACTTCTCTAGAAAGAAATCTATTATTATGGTGCGTCACAATTGTATATCATAAGCTTAATAATGATTTTTGGAATAGGTAAATTTATTTATCATGAACCTCTTAATATGTGTGAACAATAAATTTAAAAACTATACGATAAATACTATACTATTAGCATTTTTTCTCGTGTTATTAAAAAAAAACATCATTTCTTCTCTATCACAAAAAATATCCTATTTTTATAGCTAAATTTCCGCAGAATCTACATGTGAACCAAATCCATTAAAACCTAAATTGATGTTATTTACTCCAGAAAGCAATCATCATTTTTTTTCAAACTTATCTCCTTCAAATCTCTATATAGTACTTAAAAGGGGATAATTTCAAGAATATACTAAATAGGACCCTAATTACCATAACTAGTAGTAACAATATTTCATTTTCAAAACATGGTAATTTTATTTTGTTTTTATAAAAAAATATACAACCTCTATAGTAGTTAATTAGATTGTTTACGTTTTCACAATACAATTTACTTTGATCCTACTAGAAACTTGGGTTTCATGAACATGGAATTTTCAAAAATAAATTGAACACACGTACACTTGAAATAATGATATGTCAATGTCATGTATGTACATATAAGAAATACAATTATTCCATTGCCACTATCTAAACCACCACTCATTTCATCATGGGACATACACTTGACTTACGTACATCGTAAATCATTGTATGTCTTATGTATTGTCACATGGACATGTATATAATATTGATACACATGACATATATTGAATAAACTTACGATAAAGATACGCGTTTTATCATTATAATGGAAAAATCATTTTCAAAAAAAATGGAAGAAGAAGAAGAAGAATGTTACATAAAACTCTTTCATAGTTCATTATTCGTTTCTAAATTGAATTGCTAGCTTTCATATTTGAGAAACAAATTTAAGAAGAAGATATGATATCCATTGAAAGTTTTAAAGTTCAACAATCAAAATTCATTTGTAGGTTAAATATCAAAATCCATAGCTTAAAATTATTCCTCTAGAAACCCCACCCCCACCCCATCTCTCCTTACCAAATGAAGTAGGATTTAATTCTTGTAACTTAATGTTTCATGGTTTTGCAAGTTAAGCTTCATTGTAATATTGATGAGATCTGTTGAGAATATAGTTAAATAATAAATAGTGTGTTCTTTGTAACAATTTAAGATTTTAAATGAGTTAGTCATACTTTAACATAGTATCAGAATCGACCTTGTTAAAAAGATAGTTAGACAAGGAAAATATATAAGAACTATGCAAGAGAGAGAAAAAGAGTTTAGTCAAAGTTTTATCAAATTTAAAGCCTAAAATCAAGTGCTATATATTCTGAAAGAATCTCCTATTTAAAAACTAAATTTCCGTGAATTGAATCAATTAAAACCTAAATTTTATTTAAATTTACTCCACAAAGCAACCATCATTTTCTTTCAAACTTTATTATCTCTATAGTACACAATAGAGGAGACAACATCAAAGAAAACAACAATAACAAAAAAGTCCTAAAGATTCTTAAAGATATATATTTAGGAAAAAGAAATTCAAATTCATAATCATATTATACTATAGTTTAGCATTATCTTTCTTTTGTACCATAAAATATTCAAGAAAAACTTCCGTTAAAGTCACTTTTTTGTAACTTTTTCATCTAATCATGACAATACACTATTTTGTGTAATAATAATCCAATCTCTATCTCTCAAATTATTTTTTTCATTTTCTCATGTCATATAAGTATCAACAACATCAACATACAATACATATACATATATATAATTTTTCGACAAAAACAAGGTAGCTCCACCCTTAAACGAATGTAATTCCTCGACATGAAAGAAAAAGATGAAGAAATGAGTAAATTACCAGGAAGTTGCCATGGTTCACATGTATGAAGATCGATTTCGATTAAAGTACCTTTAAGAACATCTTCATTAGCAATTTTCTTGAAGAGATAATGGCAAACTAATTCTTCATCACTTGGATAGAATCTAAATCCAGGAGGAAGTGTTGCACCAATATCTCTTAAACCCATATAGGGATAGAGAGGTTTTATATTAAAACTAATTTTGTGTAGAGTATAGAGAGTATTAATTATTTTTTGTTGTTGTTGGATAATAAATTAATACAAAGAAGGAAAAAGGTATGTAGTTATATATATAAAGAGATTGAAGTGCCATTTGCCACTTGGAATTTGTTATATTATTATAGCACCTTATGCTTGTGAAGTTCGTTATTGTTTTTTTGTTGGGACCTACAATCAAAACCAAAGCTACAAGAAATCTTCTATTAATTAATTGTAGGCTTAATAATAAGTAAAGAAATTCAATTAATGAAAACCTTAAGAGGAGTACTATATACACTATTATTAAAGAAAATATTTTTTATGAGAAATGTTATTTTTTTTAAAAAAAATTAAGTTGAGTTTTAATTTTTTTTCTTCATATTCGATAAGTATAAAAATATTATCTCAAAAATATTTTAAGCAAAGCATCATAAGATGGGAGGGGTAGAGAGTGGATCCTTGGTAGTGAGGCAGTTGGGTAGGTTGGGACGATACAATAAACATTTTAAAATGTCATCGATCAGTTATAGAACTTATTTTTCATATTTTTATTAAAGTCATTTTATTCATTTTTAAGAAATTTAATTTTTGAAAAAATATATTTTTAAAAAAATTATGCAAATAAATATGAAAATAAAAAAATATTTTTTTCCGTATCGAACAAAGGTCGGTCCAAATCCTGCGGACAACCTCTCCAAAAATACTCCTTTTTACCAAATTGATATACATTCAAATTTGTAAATAAATTCATAACTTATTAAGTCAGATTTCTCATACAACATACGTAATCTATATATAACAACATTTTACCATTAGATTTTCTTTGGGGACCAATTTTCATATTATATTATAATATGATACTATATATTTTTTGTAACAACCTCTGTTAAAACACTTTAAAAATGGAGATAATTTCATAAACTTTTTTCAACAAGTAATATTGTTTCACTCACATTTTTTGTGATTTACGATGTTATGCTTATATCTCTTGTTTTGCTTTATTTGTAACAACAATAATGCTATTAACATACTTACTAATAATATAAAAACCATAAAATATGTGAATATATAGATTTTAATAAAAATCGAAAAAAAAGAAGATAGTTTTCCCGAGGGATATTAAGACAACATATTGTCTACAAATTAATTAAATGATGAAATATATTAAAGAGCGCTTACTACACTAGTCATGTCACATTTTTTTAATGTTATCATAACAAATGAATTAAAATTTATATCGTCATCAAAAGAAAATTCAATGAAATGAAAAGGAAAATCTCTAAAATTATTGCTAGCAAAATATCTGAACAAACGAAATCGTTAACAAGAGTTCAAATAATGTATATCCCTTAGGTGGGGTGAGGTAGAATTGCATGATTAATTAGGAAAATTGCAGAAAAAAGGAAAAATGTTGAAAGTGAAAAACCTAACAACCTAATCCAAGAGACCAATTTTAGTAATCCTTTGTACCGGGAAAGTTGAGTCACTCACGGAATCATGGATATATATATCTAAGTTCATACCTCTCTATTGGATTTTTAGGTAAGTTTATATTCGTTACACTACGAGATATTTAGTAGGTGTTCGATCATGTGACATCATATCATTATATGAAATCATGAGAGAGAATCAGCATTTGGACTTGCGAGTTTATGTTGATTCGATTTCATGATTTCGTATTCTTCAAAAACCATGATATGAAAATTCCATATCATGATTTGAGATATTTTGATTCAAAAATTGATTCAGAAGTTTATACTTTGTTAAAGCAACCCTATATTTATATCTACTAACAATTTATTTCATATGTAAATAAAATTTATAATCACATCATTATAGTATAAAATTTATTGTTTTTATAGTCACTTAAACTCACACAAACCGACTGTTGAGTAATAAATTTGTTCTCTTCATTTACTCCAACACCTAATTTATTGCTTCTAACGTTTTGTATTTATTACAATTCAAAGTAATTAACAAGTTCGTCTTCTCAGTCACATGATCGAGAAATGCAAGTTCAATCTGAGGAAATTATATGTACTACGTGGGAGGATTATATTAAAAACTAGTACACTATAACTTATGTTCAATTTTCTTATTGCATCAAAGTTTGACGAATTAAAGTTAGATCAAACAGTTATTTAAATAGAGAACAAATAACTTTGTAATAATTTATTTTTTATGTATTTGTTAAGATTTAATAAATAATTGAAGCTATTTTAGTAGCTTTACAACTTATGGAATTTTATATTTATGAGAAAATATATAACACAAAAATTTCATATTTCCAAACAGAATTAATTCAATTTTATCTCATAATTCCATATTATGATATTGTATCATGATTCCATGATATCATATGGCATGACCGAACGAGCTATTATAAAATACTTAATGATGATTGAATTAATGACACTATATCTAAAGTCTTTATCGACATTTATATAAGATGATAGATTATAAATGTCATATTTATTATTATCACTGATTATATAATATAACAATGACTATATTATTGTAGCAAAACCCTTTATTTGTTTGAACTACTTTAATGATATACAAAAAAACCTACGCCACGTGACAATATAATTTTGGAGTTTTAACTACAATACATTTTTCAATTATATTACCCTACATAACAAAATTTGTTCAATATGTAGCAACTTAAAAGGAAAAAAAATATGTGTACCCTTTGATTTTAGATTTCAATTTTGATAAATCTTATCCCAGCCAATCATCCCTTTCTAAGAGTGTTTTTCTCGTTATATGAATGTATTGTGCACATAATATACATTATACAATTAACATATGATATACAAATAAATAGAATACATAAAGTAGTCTTACCAAACTACACAAATTAGTAAAAAAAAAAAAAAGAAGTATATCACTGCCAAAAAATTAAAGTATATAGCAAACTTAAGAGGTAAGCTCCCCAATATATCCTCAAACTTTTGGAACAATACCGATCCTAAATATTTTGTTTACTCTTAATGAAATATTTTATAGCTACACGAATATTTATAGCTTATTTAGATTGACAGTTTTAAAAGTCCTCATCATTTTATTCTTACATGTAGATTTCTAATCAAACACTTTCAGATAAGTTGAGACAAAAATAGAAAGCAATATACAATTAACTAATATCGGGATTCACTAAAAAAAATAACTTTTAGTGGCAATAAATATTAGCATTAACAAAGAGTGCCAAAAATTTTACCAACATGCATTAGTTAAGTGTCTTTAGAACCAAAGTCGCTAAAAATTTTAGTAATGTATACAAAGAGTGTTATTAGCCGCTAAAAATATATATTTAGCGATAATTAATTTCCACTAATAATTATTTTTACGTAGTTATTAAAGAAATGTCACTAGCAATATATATCATTAAAATCATTGAGAAAATTGTTGACATACACAACATGCCTAATTCCATTGGAATTGGATAAAGTAGTAAGTATTTGCATTATCTTTAGGGGTTTCTAGAGTATGACTAGAGATATGAACACAACTTCATATACGTAAACAAGTCATAACCGCGTATTAATTAGTGGAGGAACAAAGTTTATACTTCCTAAGGAAATTGTAAGTCAAAAGAGTCATAATTCTCTCACATAATAAACATAGATTAGCTTACTAATCATTACAAGCTAGATTCTTTAATGAGAACATATACTTCTATAATTTGGTCCTACACTAAATTTGATTTGAAAATGTACAAAAATATTTAAAATCAATCAACTTAGGTCCTTTGATATGAGGCACATAGATGTTGAATTAATGCTAATAATTCATTTAGGATATAAGAATTAGCTAAGGAACACAAAATTGGTCATTTTCACCTATTCGAAGACATGATTGTTAGAATTTATAGGAAGTAATTATTGAAAATGGGCCATTACTCATGTATGGATTTATCTATCGAGATATATCAAAACATGTCTAAAAGAGCGTATAAATATTTTTCTTTCATGTTCTGTTATTTAACTTATATTCTTCGGATATCATTCAGACTATAATAATTTTTAGAATTTATAGGAAGTAATTATTGAAAATGGGTCATTACTCATGTACGAATTTATCTATCGAGATATATCAAAACATGTCTAAAAGCGCGTACAAATATTTTTTTTTCATATTCTGTTATTTAGCTTATATTCTTCGGATATCATGCAGACTGTAATAATTGTTAGAATTTATAGGAAGTAATTATTGAAAATGGGCCATTACTCATGTACGAATTTATCTATCGAGATATGTCAAAACAAACCTAAGAACGTGTATAAATATTTCTCTTTCATGTTTTGTTATCTAGCTTATATTCTTCGTATGTTATTCAGACTATATGATTTTATAAAGTTGTGTACGTTTCTATTTTCTTAACAATCCTATATTTATTCACATTTTTTTCTTATCAATTAATATATTTTACCCATAATTCAGTTTTCACGGTTTAGGATACTCCTATTTCCCTTGCCGCTACTTCAGAAATCACTTTTGCTTTGTTTCAATATGAGATACTCTAAAATTCTCATATCGAAAGCTTGTCAACTTAGAAATTTTTTTATTTTACTTGATGTTATAAGTCAATCAAAGATCTCGATATAAAAAAACTAGTCTAATAGGTGGGAGAACTCATTTAGCTTATAAACTCGTTGACGTTTTTCTATTTATCTGATGAGGGATAATTGACACATAATCAAATTAAAAATCAAATCAATCCGTAAATTGAGTTAAATAAAAAAATCCCGATTAATATTTGGTTTGACTTGTTTTAGTATTGAAAAAAAAATCTGACTATACTTGAGTTGATTTGATTTTAACTAAAAAAAATCAATCTTACATCAAACCAACTCCACATTATCTGTAACATATTTCCTTCCTCATTAACTCATCCCTCATCAATGATATCACATACTTAATTCAAACAAATACGTAGTTGGCAAATTATTATGAGCTCGATATAATTATGAAAATCAGGACGAATTAATTGATTATCTGTCACAAGAGGAATTATAATCATGTCATTATCATAAAATAGTTCTATTTATGTGAAGGATAGGACCTGAATAATACTTGTAAAGAATATTAAATCCAATAATAGAGGTCAGGGCTCTACACAAATAAATTTAAATCATCATGTGGTGGAAAGGCTTGAGTATTAAGTGTGTGATATAATTAATTAAAACTATATTATAAAGTCTTTTTTGCTTACTCATGAAAAGTTAAAAATTGTTGCCACGTATTTGTATTTTGCGGCCAATTTAAGGCACTTTCGCATTTTTCGTCATAAATCTTATCTGCCATTACAGCTTCAACGCAAAGTCTTATGTTCATGAAAATGATTGTTCAAATTTTTTTTTACACCTTCAAGGAAATTAGGATATTTTTTTTCTTTTTAAAAAGCAACCTATTAAATAATGGAATTTTTTGCAAAATAGCTACTATAATAAATTTTTATAGCTATAGTTTGCATATTTACGGGCTATAGTTACAGTTTAAACTGTCTCGTTTGTATGATTCGCGAGTACATTTATGTAATTCAGTTATTTTTGTATAAATTCGAAATAATAAATTTATACAATTATAAACACTAGAAGTGCAAGCAATTATACAAATTATATTATAAAAATTCTAAATTGTACAAAAGCTATACAAATCGAATTATACAAACATGTGAATTATATGAAACTAAAAAATTGAGTCGTGTAATTATAGCTAAAGTTAAATCGCAAATTGTAATTAAAACTAACTATAATTATATTAACTGATTAACTAGTATATATTTGCTTCTACTTATGATTTTCCCTAAAATAAAATAGGTATTTGGCTTGTAAAGTGTACTTTTGAGTTCTTTAGACATCCTAGTTAAATTACTTTATTGTTACCAATTATGGTGAAAGAGATTGTTTCGCCTTTAATCAAAGGTCTTAATTTTGAAACGTAAATATAAAGAAAATTATATTAGGAAATTCATCTTCAAATAAATTGTGGAGTGAGCATTTCGAATTTAAAGGGGCTTCAATTTAGACTCCTTTAATGGAAATTATTTAATGATTTTTTATTGGGATTGTTTTATTTAATGAAAGCTCACGAATGAAAATTTATTTACTTTTAATGAAACTTTACTCAATTATTATTTTAATGCATTTCAGTCTCTTCTGTATCCTCGATAGTAACCTTTGAGTTGCTTTAACATTCAAAAAACATAAAGTAAAATGGTCAATTGGTTTACAAGGACAAAAGTTTCTACCTATTGATAGTATTACCTAGAAATTCTACTAGTTATTCTAATTTGATAAATTAAAAGGCAGTAAAATAACTTATAAAATAATGATAGTATAAAAACTTTATGACTTCATATGTATATAAATTGCATACCTGGGTAACATTTGATGGTAGAGTATCCATTGCTCCTTTCCTCCGTTCAGTTCGATTTTATATATTATTGATTTGATTTATTAATTTTTTATTTTTAAATATGTTAAAATTAATAACTAAATCAATAAGATAATTTTCTTTTCCGATTTTCCATTTTGATCTTTAATGCTTTAATTTTTTATTTAAATAATAAAAAAATGTTTATAAACAAATACATGATTCTCCAATAATTTAACGTGATAGACAATAACATAATTTTACAGGACACTCATAAAAAAAAAATTAACTTTAGAATTGATTATACAAGTGCAATATCAAGAGAAACAGAATTTTTACTCTAGATTTTGACGTTTTATATGATATGTAGTTGTGAAGTGTCAATTGAAAGCTAAAGGACAAAGACAATAACGAGTAAGGTACTAAGGTTATATTAACTAATATTTATGTAGGGTTAAAGTTAGTAGATTACTACTATTTTAATGGGTTATCGATTTACCCGACAATTCAATATTGAAAAATTAAATTTGATTCGATTTTAATATTTTAACCATAAATTAAATCTGAGATAAATTTTAAAAATACATCTAAAACTATACTTTTTTTTTGTTTCATATTTAAACTATTGAGAGTACGAGTTTCGTATCTAAACTATCACTTTTTAGTTTGAGAAACAGACATCTCTCTTTTACACCATTCTCATCATGGTATACACTCTCTCTTTTAATTTAAAAATTTGTCTCATCTCGCTACACATGGATAAAAAAATAAAATTTATTATCCAAAAAATTAATATTTCTTTGATAAAATAAATTATTATTTTTTTAATAAAATTAATTTCCAAAAAAAATAATATTTCTTTTATAAAATAAAGTGTAATATATTTTTCTTATCCTACTCCATCACTCCCCCCCCCCCCCCCCCCAATTTAAATTTCTTTTTTCACTTCATTATCCCCCCTCCCCCCACCCTCAAATACTAATTTAGATATTATTTTATTATTTTAAAATAATAAATTTACCCACTCCAGCTTACTCTCCGTTTTAATTTTTTTCACATTTTGTGTTAGTATATACATATATCAAAAAATTTTTTACTTGTCGCTGCAAGATACTTTAAAATTTCTTTTACTTTTTTATGTTATATTCGGTATATTAATAGAATTTTTTTTCTAAATATATATATGTACACACATATTAAGACCAAATGTAAAAAAAATTAAGGAGCGGAGGGTTACATAGGATGGGGTTTAATTTTTTATTTAAATAATAAAAAATGTTTATAAACAAATACATGATTCTCCAATAATTTAACGTGATAGACATAACATAATTTTACAGGACACTCATAAAAAAAAAATTAACTTTAGAATTGATTATACAAGTGCAATATCAAGAGAAACAGAATTTTTACTCTAGATTTTGACGTTTTATATGATATGTAGTTGTGAAGTGTCAATTGAAAGCTAAAGGACAAAGACAATAACGAGTAAGGTACTAAGGTTATATAACTAATATTTATGTAGGGTTAAAGTAGTAGATTACTACTATTTTAATGGGTTATCGATTTACCCGACAATTCAATATTGAAAAATTAAATTTGATTCGATTTTAATATTTTAACCATAAATTAAATCTGAGATAAATTTTAAAAATACATCTAAAACTATACTTTTTTTTTGTTTCATATTTAAACTATGAGAGTACGAGTTTCGTATCTAAACTATCACTTTTTAGTTTGAGAAACAGACATCTCTCTTTTACACCATTCTCATCATGGTATACACTCTCTCTTTTAATTTAAAAATTTGTCTCATCTCGCTACACATGGATAAAAAAATAAAATTTATTATCCAAAAAATTAATATTTCTTTGATAAAATAAATTATTATTTTTTTAATAAAATTAATTTCCAAAAAAAATAATATTTCTTTTATAAAATAAAGTGTAATATATTTTTCTTATCCTACTCCATCACTCCCCCCCCCCCCCCCAAATTTAAATTTCTTTTTTCACTTCATTATCCCCCCTCCCCCCACCCTCAAATACTAATTTAGATATTATTTTATTATTTTAAAATAATAAATTTACCCACTCCAGCTTACTCTCCGTTTTAATTTTTTTCACATTTTGTGTTAGTATATACATATATCAAAAATATTTTTTACTTGTCGCTGCAAGATACTTTAAAATTTCTTTTACTTTTTTATGTTATATTCGGTATATTAATAGAATTTTTTTTCTAAATATATATATGTACACACATATTTAAGACCAAATGTAAAAAAAATTAAGGAGCGGAGGGTTACATAGGATGGGGTTTAATTTTTATTTTTTTAAAAATAAAATAATATCAATATGTTTTTTGGATGGGAGGGGGGTACATAGAGGAGGTGGTGGAGTGGGTAATAAAAACGATTTAAATTTTACTCCCTCCAACCCTAACTACTTGTCCACTTTTGAATTGACACACGTATTAAGAAAACAATGATTGATATAGTGAATTTATCATTTTACCTCTATTAATTATAAAGTGGATGAACTAAAAATTAGTTCTACCATCTCAAAGTAATTAATTGAGGGTATAATACGTAAAAAAAAAATTGTTCTTTCTTAATTTGTCAAAATGAAAAAGTAATAGGGACAACTTAAAAAGAAAACGTGGACAAGTAATTTGGGACAGGGAGTATTTTTTAAAAAAGTATTTTTTATAGATAGTAATACTTTATTCTTTAATTAATTTTAATAGTTTATTATCTAACTTTTGTCAAGGTGGAATATTTTATCCATGTGGACACGTGTCAAGTTTTTTTCAAATAAAAGAGGGTGTATTACACACATATGTGTTTCTCAAATTAAAAACTAATAGTTTAAGTATGAAACTCACTCTCAATAGTTTATGTATGAAACTCAATAAAAAGGATAATTTATGTGTTATTTTACACTTATCTCAATATTTTGTTGATAAATCAGGGCACAATTTTGTTCCTCCCTTGATTCTTCTCTCTTAAGATTTTTCGATAATTCGAGGGCCGTTAGTGGTGTATTTCTCAAACATGAATGATTTTGACTTGATTTTCATAATTCGAGGGTCATTAGTGGCGTAGTTCTCGAAGTAGGATGATTTAGACTTGATCTTACTTTTCGAATTAAGATAATTTGGATTTGATCTCTTTACAAATATTCCATAAATGTGAGGAATATTTAAGAGGCCTTTTTAAGGGAATATAGTATCATTTATATATACATGGACCGGAGATAGGATTGAGTAGCCTCCAAAAATTCTAATTTAAATTGAATACACATTGTAGAGTCCCAACTCAAATTAAACACGTCTTCTAGAATCTTACATAATTTCAATGTCTACACCGATAATACAATAATTACTAATATAAAACCACTAAAATTCTGTTAAACAATTACAATAAACTAATATCATTCTTTTCGATCTTACTTGTTGATTGGTTTAATTTTTGCATACCCCTATTAGATAAGGAAAGATTTTCAAGGTTTTTCTTGAAAACAAAGATGTGTCTCATGTTTTATGGGTACACATCAGACGTATATATTATTTTTTCTCATATTTATCCTAATAAAATTCTATTAAATCATGTGAGCCAAGAAGCAATGATTAATGAAAATAGGCAGGGTTATGGAGCTTTACTAGTAATTTAGGTTAAACTTAAGTGTATTATGTTGGTGAATGAGTGACGGCTTCACATATTTTCTTCTTTATCTTTTTGCAAACAAAACCAGCTAATTATTTCCTATAATAACTTTTTTATTTTCTTTTAATATTCGATACTTATATTAAAATTCAACAATTCTAAATTCATATTACATAAAATTTCTTTATATATAAACCTTAAAATTTAAAATATCTAATTAAAAAAGAAACATATCTGCATCGTATCATTCGATGATATTTGATATAATAATGTGTCTATTATCAACTTTATTCACTTCCATAAGTCATGGGGTTCTGTGGGTCCCTCTCATGTCAATCTCAACATTTTTATTTTTAAGAAACTATATGTTATATATTTGGAATTTCATTCACCATATAAATTTCATTGCTTTAAATCTAAAAAGTTCTTTAGCCACTGGAGTCTCGACAACTCAGGTTAGGACTAGAGTTCATATGTTCCACAAAAGTGTTGTCTTTGTTGAAAACATAATTATTAATTATTCAAATTAAAGCCTTCATATGTGATGTATATAATTAGATTAGATAAAATTGTTATACACTTTAATAATATGATATAAAAGGAGGTTCAGGTTTTTGATTCATGTCCCATTGCTATCTTTTTTTTTACTTGTATCATTCTATTTTAATTATTGCTTAAACTTAAAAAAAAATTCTAAAATGATGGACAAATATTTTCAATATATTTACAGAAACTTTTGAATATTTATTTTAATAATATCACAATTTTGGTACAGATTTTAATCATTCAAATATATTCAGATTAATTAAATAGTTGAAACACATTGAAAATAAATGCACTTAATAGTTAAAATTAATCGAAATGATTAAAAGCATGTTTGGATAGCCTTATAGTTTGTGGCGGCTTATAAGTCATAAATAAAGAAATTCTAACTTATGATTTACGACTTATTTTTGGCTTAAAACAAATTTTTAAAAGCATTTTTTATTTTATTCAAATAATATATATAAAGTACTTAAAAGTTATTTTAATTTAAATACACTAAAAGTAATTCAAACCAAATATGTTCAAAGACTTAAACCTAAACACAAACAAAATTACTAACTAAGATTTAAATCATTAAAACTAAAGTCATTTATGAAGTACAAATAAATGAGACACATATAAAATATATCATATAGTTTATTATTTTTCTTAATAGGTGTACAAGGAACTAAAACTTTAATTAAAATGGTACCAAAAAGTATAAACAAAATTGAAACGTGATGGTCACAGAATTACACTCTTTTTTTCATTGTTGGAAATTAATGGGTTTAATTTACTTAATTTATGTCGTTATCATTCTTTATCCCAAGATTCGTTTTGGAAATTGACTTGCACTGTTATTTTCCGTCTTTAATCACTTTGATCTTGTGCTAATTAATCATTAAACATTCTATCTTACTAAAATTGAATCAACGATTCGAATCTTAGTAATTTCGTTGATCGATTGCACAAAGTTTCTAAGTTTTTTTGTTGGTGGTGAGGATCTGATTTCTGACCTTGGAATCCCCTCCCTCGTTTTTTCTTCTCCTACGCTAAATTATTATTATTGTTTTTTTAAAAAAAAAATTTAACTTTTGTCTCGATCTCGTTCAACTTGTACTCTCAATTATACATCTATAAATTTTATGGTATACTCTAGTAGCTTAAATTTATTCTTTGATGTAAAATTTTTTTATATAAATAAAATCGAAAAACTACTCGATGAGTCAATATTACTAATGAACTTGTTTTTCGTTTAAAGAAATTGACCGATCAAATATATTAAAAATATATTCTAGAATATATTTTCCTTTGTGCATTACACATACCCTTTAAATTCTAATCAATCGCATTATTAGTTGATGATATATAGCAAGACAATTGGCTAATGTAGACTTTTTGACAAAAATGCCAAAAGTAGAGCTATTGAAGCTGCTTTTTTTTCTTTAAGAAATCCAATGTTGTGTCACAAAAAAGGTAATGTTGGCTACGCTTTTTAATCATAAAGAAACTTTAATACTGTTTTAATATTCTTCCATGCAGTTTTAAAGAGAATTCTTGGGTTTATCCCATCAAAAAAGCACATCAATTACCAACTAACTTGATAGAATGTATGCGTCAAATTAATAGTCACTCAGATTAGGTTCCTTGATACAAAAAGTAAATAGCTCATGGTAAGATAGATACACAAGAATTTTTACGTGAAATTTCCTTTGCTCAAAGAAGGAGAAAATCACAACTTGTCTCATAGAATTTCAACTCAAACTCTATTTCACTCCAAAGTGCATCTTCATATTACAAACCCTTGTAAGTAACCTAGGAATTAAACTTTTAATCTCTTCCTCCTTTCTATAGCAACTCTACTATAAAGGATAATTAAGCAATTAGTCTATTGCCCATTAAATCAACTAACTCTAGACTTGAACAATCCGACATAACTAACTCTTGCTAAGAATCGAAGTCCTGTCATTTTTATATTAATAGCATACAACTATAAAGAATAGAAAATGAGAGATAGAAACCCCAATTTCAAGAGGCTTTATGGTAGTGTCACTATTTTGTTAAAGGGAAAAAAAGAAAAAAGGTCACAAATACCTTTTAACTATTCAAAATTGATCACTCTAAAGTTTAATTGTTTTAACGGAAAAGGGTTTAAAATATTCTTTAACTATCTGAAATAGCTCATATATACCCTTAAACTATATTTTGGCTCAAAATTATCCTTTCCGTCAAACTATTGGATCAAAAGTGCCCTTCTAATTAACGGAATTTGTTAAATGCCATGTGGATGCCACATGGCACCCCAATAGATTTCCACTGCCACATAGACTAAAAGGAAAAGGGTCAAAAGTACCCTTAAACTATCCGAAATAGTTCATATATACTCTTAAACTATATTTCGGCTCAAAACTACCCTTCATGTTAAATTATTGAGTCAAAAGTGACCTTATTAGCGAAAGTTGTTAAATTCCACATGTGCCACGTTGACTATATCCCTAAATCTTAATTACTCATTTTCTCCTCATTTCATTATTTTCCAGAAATGATTTCACCCCTTCTCCCTCATTTCACGGTTAAGATTTCACAGTTTTCTTCGTCGCTGGGTATCAAAGTGTATATTTGTGGTTATAGGTTAGTAAATTTTTTTCTTATTTTATTGTGTTTACAACCACGAAAATTCACTTTGAAACTCAGCTCCGAAGAAAGTTATGAAACCTTGGCCGCGAAATGACGGAAAAGTTGTGAAATTCTATCTATCATACTTTGAAATTGTAAACGTAATAAAATAAGAAAAAATATTTACTAACCTACAACCATAAATATCCACTTTGAAACTCAGCCCCCAAGAAAGCTACGAAGTCTTAGCTGCGTAAAATTAGGGGAAAGTTGTGAAATCCTATCTATCATGCTTTGAAATCGTAAACATAATAAAATAAGAAAAAATATTTACTAACCTACAAGCATGAATATCCACTTTGAAACCCAGCCACAAAGAAAAGTATGAAATCCTAGCCATGAAATGAGGGAGAACGGATGAATATATCATTTTTGAAATAATGAAATGAGGGGGGAAGTAAATTAGAATTTAGGGATTTAGTCTATGTTGTAGTGGAACCTTATTGACATGCAATGTGACATTCACATGGCATTTAACAACTTCTATTAATAAGAAGGGTACTTTTGATCCAATAGTTTGATGGGAAGGGTAGTGTTGAGCAGATATATAATTTAAGGGTAAATATGAGCTATTTCGTATAGTTTAAGGGTATTTTTGACCCTTTCTATTTAGTTTACGTGACAGTGATCATATTGACATGCAATGTGACATTCACGTGACATTTAACAACTTCTATTAATAAAAAGGATACTTTTAACCCAATAATATAACGGAAAGGATAGTTTTAATTATTCAAACTAGTGATATTTGCCATCTATTTAAAGTTTGGCCCCTTGAGAGGATATCACTAAATATTAGTAATATAATTAAAACTTTCTCCAGACTATTTTCATAAAATTAAAAAAAAAACTTATTAACAGTATAATATTCATGAGTAGAACAAAATAAAGGATTCAAGTGTACCACAAAGTTTAAAAGAAACTAAGTTAAAATATGATCATTATAATTTTGTGTCGGTAATGGGTTCATCCCCAAAAGTGATTTAGAATGTAATTCTAATGTTCTATGTAATGAGTTTATGTGGTGAATTAAATTGTCTCATAAAATACTTTGTATAATACCAATGAGATTTTGAAAATCCATAACTCAAATATATTGTCTTTTTAATGAATAATTTACTTCAAATTTTAAATTTAAGAAAAAAAAGAGATGATAGAGAATCCGTTGAGAAGTTTACCTATATTCAAGGTATCTATTCTTACTACAATACTTTGTTTTAACAGTTTCGCACTATGTATTTTGCTATTAAATACATTAAAATGGACTGAAAGGCGAGCAAGAGAAGAAGAGAAGCCAGCAAGAAAGAAGGGAGGTGAGTGAAATTTCCATACATGTAAATAACACTAGACACCAACTATAGGGAAAGAGGATAGAGGCGAGCGAAATTGGATAAGAGATCAAGAGGTAAGCGAGAAAGTAAGGCACATGCAAATTTAATTAAATATAATAAGAGTTTGTTTGATATTGTTGTTGGGAGGCAAAATACTTATTTTGAAAAAAAAAAAAAAAATTCAGCGTTTGGCAAACTAATAAAACTGATTTTAAATGGAAGCATCTGTAGACAGTAAAATTCGCGTCGACAAAACAATAATCAAGAACGAAAAATTATAGCAACAATCGATTTTATTATTTCGAATACGAGCATTACAATCTTTATGATTCCTCTGAATTTGCCTTTTCAAATATAAATTCAAGGGCTTTAAAGCTTGTTCTTGAATCTATGATGAACTTGAGCTTGAACTTTATCTTGATCTTGACTTTTATTTTAATTCAAGGGCTTCGAGCTTGTTCTTGAATTCGATGGTCTTGATCTTAATCGTTCTTGAATTCGATGGTCTTGATCTTAATCGTTCTTGAACTTGAATGTTTGAATTCTTAAACTTGTAGCTTTGTAGAGAGTTAAATAGCGTTTGTACCACGGATTTTCTCTAGCTTCTTGTTTAGAATTTTTTTGGTTCTTTCTGAATTATGAGGACCCCTATTTATAGTTTTAGAATAGAGGAGTTACGATTCGAAAAAGATTTCGTTTAGCCAATCAAATTTAAGTAAAATATCATATGAACTTTATGGAGCGGCTTTAATTAAATTCATATTTATCTGAATTTAAATAATTAAATCAATCATATTAATCCATAATATTTATTTGAACTAATATATTCATTAATTTAATATAATCCAAATAACTTTATAAATTTATATTTAATAAATTTTAAGTGAGTACAACATCATTATTTATATAGTCAAGATGCTAAAAATTCTCGACTTTTAAAAAGAACAAAAGCTTGAAATTATTTTTTTAAAGACCAAAATATACCTTGCATATATATATATATATATATATCAATATATCCTTTATTAATTAATTATTATATCTATGGCTAAAAAATTAAACCAAACATTTTTTAAAAACTTTTTTGAAAAGCTATTTTCTTTAAAATGCTTCTAATCACACTCCGAATTCTATAAATGGATATCTTATTATATTTAATAATAATTAAAAAAATTATTTAATTTTTCATTAAATTATTTTGTTCTTAAATTTCAAGCTCATAATTTAAATATATATTTACATTAGTCGACATGGAAACAGTACGTATTGTTGGGAATTAAACACACAACACACACAAATAATCTAGAGAAAAGAGAAACGGAACACAAACGGGACACACAAAAATTTAACGTGGTTCGGTTTCCCTACTCCACGACTGTAACAGGAGGATTTTATTTCACTTGTGCTACCTCAGAATTACAAATACAAGGATCATATTTATAGGAAAACCAAATGGTTAACCTAGGATTTCAGTAATGGGTCGGGCCGGCTCACAAGCCTCCACAAAGCCCAACAATCTCCCACTTGGAGGCTTGAAGAATTTCAACTGTCATCCACTTAGAACACTTGTATGTCTAGTAATCTTTTTCAACTCTCTCCTGCTACAGCGGCCTTCTCATCAGTCAACTGAAAGGCCCGTTGAAGCTCCCCGAAGCTTCAACACATCAGTCACGGCTGAAACTGCCCTTGACTCGTCCTCAGTCCCTACTGGCTCCCACTTGAGACACGAACTGCCGGATCCTAGAACTCCCTGAGAACAAACACTCTCCATACTCAGCAAGAAATTTTCTGGAGACGTATCAACAGCTGGAATACTGGTTCTCTTGACCCACTGTCTTCTAGGAGCCTTGGCTGAAGCACGGCCGGTGCTCCCACTGCCACAAACGCCTCTGACTGGTCTTCCTGAACCTTTCCTTGCTCGTTCATCCTGAATCTGACCTGTGGCTCTGGGTTTCTTTCTTGCAAAGACAACCTTCTTCTGCCCACGAGATTCTGTGAACCGGACTTTGTTTTTCTTCTGAACTGGGACGGTCACTCCCTCAGACGGTAATCCGACAATATACAACGATCCTCTTTTGTTCCACGAGCCATGACAAGATTGCCCCTCACGACCTTCCACTGCCCATTTCCGAACTTCACATGATGTCCCTGTTCATCCAACTGCCTAACAGAAATCAAACTTTTCGTCAAGCTTGGAACAACTCTGACATCCTTCAAGGTCCAGAAACCGACTGGCGTCTTCAGCACCATGTCACCCATGCCCGTAACATCAAGAGCTCTATCGTCTGCAAGCCTTACCTTTCCAAAGTCTCCAATAACCAGATTCTGCAATGCTTCACTGCTGTGGGTAGCGTGAAAAGAAGCACCAGAATCCATGACCCAGGAATCCACATTGCTCTCCGCGCAACAGATAAATAAATCCTCGTTGGCGCTGTCTTCTGCAATGTTGACTTGTTTGTCTTTCTGGCATTGATTCCTGAAATGCCCCACCTCCTTGCAGTTCCAACATGTTACACCTGAGCCATCCCGAGCCTTCGACTGACTCCTTCTTCGGTTCCTGCTCCCACTACCTCTGTTATTTCCTCTGCCTCTGACGACGTTTAGCATATCACCTGATGATTCTCCAGAACTCCTTCTTCTGACATCCTCGCCAAGAACGAGATCACGAATCTTCTCAAAGGTGAATCCATTAGGTCCTACTGAACTGGCAACTGCTGTAACCGTTCCGGACCAACTGTCAGGCAATGATGATAATAGTAGTAAAGCTTGAACTTCATCATCGAACTTAATGCCAACTGACAAAAGTCTGGCTAAGATCGAATTCAATGAGTTGATGTGCTCGGTAACTGAACTGCCTTCCTTCATCTTTGTGTTCACCAACTCTCTAATCAGAAAAATTTTGTTTGCTGCAGATGGCTTCTCGTACATGTTAGACAAGGCTTCCAAGATGCCTTTCGCTGTCTTCTCCTTAAGAATGTTGAACGCAACATTCTTGGTCAACGAGAGTCGGATAACTGACATAGCTTTCCGATCCAAACCTGCCACTCTGCATCAGACAATTTTCCTTGCTTGTCACCCAACACTACGTCCAAATCTTTCTGAACCAGCAAATCTTCAATCTGCATCTTCCACCAACTGAAATCTGTACCATCGAACTTCTCAATTCGGAACTTCCCATCTTCTGCCATCTCAAAGGACTAAATGAGATACTCGGTATAACTAATTTCAGATCTTGGTAATTTCGTCAGAAATATTGCACCACAAAAAATCGCACCTTCGGCAATTCCCTTAACGGCGTCTTGCACGGCTGTAGCTTGCGAACGGCGGCGGCACACTCCTTCCCGACGCGGCGGCCAACGGAACGGCGCGACGGACAGCACACGGACGACGGCTGTTCGCACCCTGCGCGGTTCTCCTAGCCGGCTGCTGCTTGAGGTTACCCACACGGTAACGGCGGCTTGCACACAGTTCTTCACACAAGAACCCTAGGTGACAATTTCTCACAGTTTGTGTTACAATGTTGTTGAAACCTCGCTCTGATACCAATTGTTGGGAATTAAACACACAACACACACAAATAATCTAGAGAAAAGAGAAACGAAACACAAACGGGACACACAAAAATTTAACGTGGTTCGGTTTCCCTACTGCACGACTGTAACAGGAGGATTTTATTTCACTTGTGCTACCTCAGAATTACAAATACAAGGATCATATTTATAGGAAAACCAAATGGTTAACCTAGGGTTTCAGTAATGGGTCGGGCCGGCTCACAAGCCTCCACAAAGCCCAACACGTATTGGCTGACAGAGCATATCCTCAAATATATAGTACCACGTTGATAATTACATATGTGGATGTCATTTCATTTGTATACATTTTTTTATTTGCTTATTGAATTTTGCGCAGAAATAATAATTGAAATGAATATTTTATAATGATATTAATATTTATTGGCGTTAAATATCATGTCCTCACAATTAATTTAAGAAAAAAGTAATCAATACAAAAATTTAAAGAATCTTAATATATTAAAAATGAAAATATATTTAATAAATAATTTTAAAAAAAAAAAAAAAAACTAGAACAGTAATAGAAGAGCAAGTTTAATGAGCTAATATGGTACTCTAATCGTCCACTTTAGTTGTTATGATTTTCTTTTTCAGAGTCAAACAATAAAAATTTTAATTACTATTTTACAATATATTTCTTCATCATATTAATACGTAAAAATTACCATTTATATTAATTTTCGTATAAATTTTTAATATTTAAATATTTATTTTAAAATATTAAACTATATACTTACTTTCGAAAGCAATATGCAATCTTTTTATCCTAATTATGAATTTGGGTGGGTCCTTTAATCATTAATTCCCAAAAAAAAATATAAGTAGACACACCACAAGAAATTCTAAGACAAATAATTGAGATGTGTCTTCACTTTACATGTTGGCACGTGTTTAATTAATTAATCACTTACACATTAGGATATTTAGAATTTGCATTTTCTCATTTTAATTTATGATGTTTGTTTATGTGTAGACAAAAAAAAAAAATTATCTTTGTAGCTTTCAATCATTATGTGTAGCTGTTCTTCGACTTTTATAGTTCATATTACTATCGTACTCTTCGAGCTGAAGTTTTGTCGATAAATTTATATTAAATTTTAAATTTATAATATATTTATCAAGTTAAATTCTTATTAATAAGTTAAATTTATATTTTAATTAAAATTATATGATTTTCTTTAAATAAAATTCAAATTACATGTAGATCTGTTTATTAAATTGACAAGACGAGTTCAATTCATATTCTTCAAGTCTAAGATGCTTTAAAATACTTAATCAAAATACCTTCAAAATTTTAGTTTACGCTGATATAAAGGAATCTTTAAAGACAGAAGGTAAAAGAAATATATAGAGAATTCTTATTCTTCAGTGGTGATCTACAAGTCTTTCATATCTAAAGAAGTTTTTGCTCCAAATGTTTAATATTGTTTGCTTGCTATATACTTTCCTTTTTACAGTTGTTGCATTTCAGTACCAAAACTTTAGTCGCACACACTCTGTTATGTTTTTCACAACCTTTAAAAAATATTAATTATAAATATGATTTAAGAGATGAGTGTCAAAAATACACCTAAACAAACTATTATTTTTTTTTAGTTTAATATCTAAATTAATGAGATTGTAAGTTTCATACCTAAATTATCACTTATTAGTTTGAGAAACACATCTCAGTGTGTGAAATATACTATCTCTTTTATTTACAAATAAATTATCACATAACATTTCACGTGAATAAAATATACCACTTTGACAAAAAAAAAATGAACTATTTAAATACTAAAGTATTATTATCTCAATTTTTTTTTTTAAAAAAAAACATTTAATTTAAAAAGGAAAAGGGTCTAAAATGCCCTCAAAGTGTTGAAAATAGTATAAAATTACCCTTCATCCACTTATTGACTCCAAATACATTTCTCACCCACTTATTAGTTCCAAAATACCCTTGTCATCCACCTTTGGGTTCAAAATTGACCACATATTTAACGATTTTAAAATTTAAATAGTTTAAATATTTTTTTAAGTACGTGGCGCTCAACTATTTGTTATAATTTAACTTATTAGTATAATTTATAAATCAATCCACTACCCACCCGTTACTAATTAAACCCCTCCAGATAATAAACCCGTCTCATTACTAATGCAACAACACGAAAGCTACTGCCAATGAGTGTATTTAAAAATTTGAAGTGAAAATATCTATAGAAGTAAATTATCATACGTTCAGGACTTCAAGTGTCTAAATAAAAATTATAGATAAACTTAAAACTCTGACTATGTTCATCTTAATTATTCTTTCGTCTCAATTATGTGATGTTACTTCATAGATAACTTTTTTTTAAAAATAATATATTAAAGGCTTTAAAACATATAATAAATATTTATAAAATTATATTTAAAAATTGCATGAATCAATTCAGGATGTACTACTTATTTACCTGTAATCATAAATTTTTAATTAAAGCTTAAAAGAAAATCCTATTAAAAGTGTCCTCCTAAATAAGCGACTCAACCTAAATTTAATGGGGCTTTGATTCTGACTCGAATAATTTTGAATATCATTTTTAGGGATCTATAATTTCGTCGTATTTTAGTATTGTTTATGGCGATTTTGATATTATAATTGGTTTGTTAATTGGGTGGTGTTTAGTAGTAATGATTGGGTAGTGGGTTGGTTTATAAATATTTAAACAGTTTGATTTAAAATAATTAAATAAATGGTCAATTTTGAATTCAAAGATGTATGACAAGAGTATTTTGGAGCCGATAGGTGGATGAGAAGGGCATTTCGGAGCCAATAGATGGATGGAGGGTAATTTTATACCATTTTCAATACTTCAAAAATATTTTAGATCCTTTTCCGAATCTAAAATACTTTTCTCACTCTATCATCTCCTATCCCCCTCCCTTTTATTTTCTAAAATTCTTTTATTAAATATTTGTAAAAAATTCAAACATCCCTCCCTCCCCCATTATTTCCAAAAAATTTTGATATTATATATTTTTGAAAAAAAAATAAATTCTACCCACTTCCTCTAACCCTCCGCTCCTAATTTATTTTAATGTTATTTACATTTTTTCGTTTTGTGATACATGTGCATATAGGAAAAAATATTTTTTTCTATTTACATACCAATTATAACAGAAATAAAAATTTTATTGAAAAAATTTTCTCACGACAAGTAAAAAATTATTTTCAAAAAATAATATATACACAAAATGAGAGGAAAAAAATTGAATGTGAAGGATTATGTGGAGCGGGGTAGATTTTTAATTATTCGTATTTAAAAATAATATATAAATTATTATTTGTAGAGATCGGGGTGGGGGTGGGGGGATGAAGTAAGAATTTTTTTTAAAGAAATTATAAAAGATTGTTTCAAGGAAAAAAAAGGGAAAATTGTATAAAATAGCAAACTAATAACCTAAATTAAATTGAATAGCTAGGGTTTGATTTAATTGTGCTCCATAGCAAACATTGACAAAAATTTGCCAGGCGTCTCTCTCCCAGAAGTCTCGCTCGCCACTCTCCCATTCTCGCCTCTCTCGCTTTATACACAGAAGTGTATAATTTCTGTTTCCGTTTTGTATAAAGCGAGAGAAAATTGTATATACACATGCAAAAATGTATATCTTCGTGTTATACACTTAATTATATAATTTACAAACATTTTACTTCAAATATTGCAGAGAAAAAGGCCAAAGAATTATACAATTGTGAATTATACAGTTGCAGTGAAATACAATTTTTCTATCTTTATACAACAGAAGTGTATAATTGTGTTTCTGTTTTTGTATAAAGCGAGAAAAACATATATCTTCTTGCTATACACTTATAATTATGCAATATACATACATTTTAATTCGATTCAACTGTATGCAAAGCTAATTATACAATTGCAGCGAAATAGGCCAGCGAATTATACAATTTAGGCCAGCGAATTATACACTTTTATATGTATAGCGAATTATACAGTTTTTATGTTTGCTATGGAGCGCAATTATGCAAAGTTTGTTATATTATACAAATATGATTTTTTTGTTTGCTATATGTGAAAGTTGCCGGAAAAAAAAAACACTTTAAAAGGGGTGGAGGAGTATTGTGAGAGAAAGTGGTGGAGTGGGGTAAGAAAAATATTTTATTTTATTTTTGGGAAGAGGGAGGTGGGGGTGGAATAGTTATACTTTAATTTATAAATTTAATCAATAATAGTAATTTATTTAAAAAAATTTTTTTTGAGGTGGAATGTTTTGTTCATTTGGAGTGTGATGTGACAATTCTTTTAAAATAATAGAGTGTAGTGTAATAAAAGAGAGAAGTTTATTTCTCAAATAATAAGTGATAGTTTTAGATATAAAACTCACAAAAATGGATAATTTAGGTATGTTTTTTTTAACCATTTTCTAATTTAGATCAGAATCAACACAAGTTGTATAATCAAATTTATTCAAAGATATGAAAAAAATCCTTATAATCCAAGAAAATCGAACGACACCACATCAATGATTGGAACTACTATAAAACTTGTCTTGGTTATATTTTATTTATCATATTTTTCATATTTAACTAACTTGCATGTAAGTCGACTAGGGTAGCAACAACTAATTATTAGTTCACGAAAAGATTATAATTTTTCCCACTTGAGCTTCAATGTATGGATATTCGAATGTTATTTCTAATTTAATGACGGGCTAAATTAAAATTGCATAAACATATACAACTATATGTAAGTTTTGGTTAGAGGCTTTCTTTTTTGATGTCTCATGCTTAATTAGAAAAGTTAAAATTCGTACCCAAAAGACGAAGGATTTTATGCTCTCATGAATTTAATAATACTTTTCAGGCGTCTAATTTTATGTTTCCGATGATTTGATATGATAGATCTTAAAAGAATGATGATCGTCATTTTGAAGTTTTAATTTCAAATATCTAATTCAATAAACGACCTTCCTTTGAAAAAACGTGTTTTTTTAATATAAAACTTAAGCTATACAAAGAAGGAATTTGATTTTACAAGTTAGGTAACGATCGATATAGACACAAACTCTAAATAAGTTAACATTCTCACAAATAATTGAAAGGAAGCTACCTTAGTTAACTAGCATAAAATCATGAGGATTTGCATTTATCTCATTTATAATGCTTGTTATATAGTCTAGACAATTTTTTCATCTACATTGATTTCAATATCCTTTTTTTTCTTCTTTTATGTCTCTTGATCTGTTACTTTGTCTTCTTTCTACAAAAAAAAAAAAAGACATTGTATGACAATTACCTTCATTTAGGAAGTTCGATTTTTAATGTTATATAAATGATTTGGGGAACGAACCTCGTTAATTCATTCAGATACTTGCGGATCGTTTTTACTCTCTTCGTTCGATATTAGTTGAATGTAGATGTATCATCTTACTAAATCTAGAAGCACTATGTTTTCCTATATTATCCACAATTGGTTGTAAAATGAATTAATAAAATTATTTTTTATTTATAATTTTCTAATATGCGTGTAAATATTAAAGTGATCATTTATAAGTTGTGAAGAATTAACCAACTTTTAAGCCAATCCAGACAACAATCTCTTCTCAATTCTCACTTGTCTTCCTTCAAAGTGATGTCCTTATACTCTTCTTGAGGATACATGTAACTCTCCATATGTATATTCTTTTTATCCATAATTTATGTTGTGTATTAGACATCATTACAATAACTCTACTAATATATTTTCCATTCTTTTAACATATGAATTTACCAAAACAATTCCACCATCAAGTCAAAATAAACCAAAAAAAACCATCAACATTAGATGTGGGTTTGAATTGCTGATATGCAATCTGAGTTACAATACATAACTTAATGATTCACATCAACACCGGCAAGACATAGACGCTTAATAACTACGAGTAGAAAGCAATACTGGAGACCAAAAATGGCTAGTACTTTTGAGCTGGTTTTTGGGTAGGAAGCAAACCAAAACGCTTCTTCAGAAGCACTCTTTGCCTTGAAAATTTATCATCAGGCGAAAAGCGGGCTGCAAAGAAAAAAGGCATGTTATAGTATGAGTTAGAAGTTACAAAACATATTGCTTTTTGTACTCTTAAAGCCAGCATAGATACAATAGATAAAGAGGATTAGATTACCTGGGTGAGCAGATTGTGTGGCCAAACCCAGTGGTGATTCTTTCTACATTTATATAAAAAGTAGAACAAGTAAGGCCTCAATCCATGTTTAGGAAGTACGAGCAAAACTCATCTTTAAATATATATGCAACACTCAAGAAAGCGAAGATACTATTTGGGGTTTAAAGAGCAACAGCAGGTCAACAAAAGAATATAATAACAGCCAAGTTGAGTGCAGGATCTTTCATTACTAATGACAATTTCCAGCTTGTTGATAAAACTCGTGAATATATGAGAGCTGATTCTCTCAATATGTGCTATGGGTTAGCAGTTTCAAAAGAAAAATATATGTTATGGGTTAGACACTGAACTATATCAGTAACTCTTCATACAAAAATCATCAAGAAACATTCCAGGTGAAAATGTTGTCCAGCAAATCTCCTTGTCACCCCTATTCACCCAAACCAAAATCTAAAAAAAAAAAAAGAAGAGAGATTTGTGTAGGAGGACACCACCCAACTAATAAGGCTTCTTCAGACTGAAACCCATTTGAATAATAAAATTCAGGAACTGGCCTCAAATGTTTCATCTTTTCAGGTTGAACAAAGTATGGCGATATTCAGGCAATACTTGTTCTATTATGTACACCTGAGAGCAGTGTTCCACTCAAGGACATCTCTAGCTAAACTTGTTAGTAGACAACAAAACTCAGACTCAAATACTTGTCCCAGGCATATGCAGAATTCTATTAAGTACTATTATTACAGGCAAGCTGCCTAATAACTTCACTCATCTAAGATTGAGCTTATGAATGACGTAACTTACTTAACAAAGCCCACTGTTATGGCTAAGGACATAGCAACTTTAAGGACAAAAGTCTTATAACCAACACGAAAATAAAAATGACAGTCAAACCTTCTAGTAGTAGAAAGCCTAAAAAGTTAGTGTTATCTAAGAGTTCCCCGATGTGCCCCATTAAGTCTTAGCCCAAGTGCCTAACCATCAATTGAGATCCTAAAACCAAAAGCTCTCGGTTTCTCTTACGCGTGTGATTCTTTCTAATATCTTGGTTTCTCTACAAGTGTGTTAGAGAGCGCTAGTTACACTAAGGGCGATTGCAAAAATGCAGATATATCATATATACCTAATAATAAACAGAAAAAGGGTATAAACCAATAACTGCATCTCAGATAACCCGATATACTACTATATGAATGAACGTGCCATTGTCTTCTACATATATTAAAAATTAAAGTACAGAAGAGATTTCCTTTTGTCCATAAAACACTTAAGCTCTCATTTTCAGGTTCAATACAAAACAAAAAAAGGGTTCCCTTGCTATATAATTTTTGTACGACAAGGGAAACCGCACAGGGTAAACCCCGCTCTATGGGTAACCCTGAGTTCGACCTAAGAAAGCCAAAACACCCCTGCTGTCTCTGGCAAGGAGTTTTGTACTTGAACTTGAGACCTCCATTATGGGTAAACCACACTAGGCGAACCCCGTACAACGAGTACGACCTAGAAAGCCAAACACCCCTGCTGTCTCAGGCAAGGAGTTTGGTACATATGGAGATCCCAAGCCAAACTATCTGAGCCACACCGAAGGGAAAGGGTTTAGGGTTCCTATTATACATGAGTAAGAGAAAAAGCTGCATAGTTCCTTAAAAAACAATACACGATTTTGCTGAAGAGATATACCTTAGTGGTGTAAACTTTGTCACCATTCTCATTGATGTAAAACTGGAGATACATCTTCTCTAATATTTCACCTGTTTACAATACACCCAAAAACCAGAAAAAGCTCAGCGTTAAACAACAAAACAGAACACAAATAGAGACAATCAAAATGAAAAAACACAAAACACCCAATTGAAATTGAACAAAAAAGATTGAACCTTTGAGTACCTGAGCAACTTCCGGCTGTATATTTTTTAATGGATTGATACTGAACAGTTATTAGGGTTCCATCTTTATAAAGAAAAACGCGGAAAAAGCTAGGGACAAAAAAGGAATAATGAAAATATAATGAGGACAAAATAGTAAATTAACAGAGTCCAACACGTCTCGCCTACCAATGTCACCTTTCTTCTTCACTCCGAAAAAGCTGAAAGACTGAATTTTTCTTTGATCTTCCATTGTTAGCGTAGCTTCAAAGACAATGTCGTTCGAGGAGGATGAAGAATCGTTTGAGCACACGCTCCTTGTGGTGCGTGAGGTATCTGTTTTCAAAATCCCGCCGCGTCCGACGAGTGGTGGTTACAAGTGTGGTGAATGGCTACAATCCGATAAGATCTGGACGGGTCGGCTCCGGGTTGTATCCTGTAAGGAACGTTGTGAGATCCGACTGGAGGATCCGAACTCAGCTGAGCTGTTCGCGGCGTGTTTTGTGCCGCCGGGACAGAGAGAGAGCTCGGTGGAATCGGTGTTGGATTCGTCGAGGTACTTCGTGTTGAAGATCGAGGATGGGAGAGGGAAACATGCGTTCATTGGACTAGGGTTTAACGAAAGGAATGAAGCATTTGATTTCAATGTGGCGTTATCTGATCATGAGAAGTATGTCAAGAGAGAGCATGAGAAGGAAGTTGGAGATGGTGAAGCTGGTGATGATAATCACATTGATATTCATCCTGCTGTCAATCACCGATTGAAGGTATTCGATTTTTGAAATTTCTTTTACAGTTGCTTAGAGAGGATAATTTAGTAGTAAATGATTGCACTGGATACTCCCGAATGATAGATCATCCTAAAATAACTACATTTTTTACTCCCATAGGAAGTTTCTGAATAACCACAACAACCCTGTGTAATCGCACAAGTGAGGTCTAGTAGAGATAGAGAGGATGTTTCTGAATTCTGATAGACCCGCGGCTGAAGTTTGTTAATAACTGTTTTAGTTGATAATGAACAAGGAATATCTGTGCGGGGTAATTCGTTATGTTCCGATTATAAAATGAGAGCTGGATATAGTGATCAAGATAGATGGGAATCGAAGCTAATATCGGACTAATTCAAGCGCGTGCTTATGGAACAGGCAAAAAGAAAGGATGAGACTTATTTCGCAAATCTAGTAGCTTCAAATATCTCTAGAGCTTTGGAGATTTTTTTACAATGACTACACCTTTTGCTTTCCTAGTGTCTGTGAGCATAAAATTACCTGGCTTGTTTGATTATCAAGCAATCGTGTTCATCTGATTGGGTGTTTGTTTCTTTTTTAGCTGTAAGTACTGATGCAAGGAAAACTATGATGTTATGTGGATTCCTGCCCGATGATTTGTTTCCCTGATTTGGTTTCTTGTTATGCCCTTCATTTCTCCAGTTCCTTCATCTTCTTGTTCAGACTTAATGTTGCCTGCTCTGTTCCAATACGGCATAGCAATATGTTCATGTCGTGGTTTGTGTTGATATTTTTGTTCAAACGCAACTCTTTTAGTTATTGTTGTCGTCATTGGATTGTCCTCGATAATAATCTTTGCTAGTATTTTTTATTGGGAATAACTTTTGGTAGTTTGGTGTATAGGAAGGTGAAACAATCCGGATAAATGTGAAGAACAAACCATCTAGTGGGACAGGCATGCTTTCGGCTGTGGGATTGGCGGCTGGAACAACAGGAGCTGTGAAAAGAACGCCAGCCCTTGCACCTCCACCTAGTGGAGGTAATAAGATCAGGTCTCCTCTTCCACCCCCTCCAAATGATCCAGTTACGTCTCGAAAGACTTCTACTACTCCCAGTATTGATTTCAAGGGGTCAAAGGAAAATGCTAGGCATTCCACTGATCCACTTTCAAATCTCTCTCAAATTGAGGTATTTTCATATCCCCTTCGTAATTTTCCTTATGAAGGTGCTAGCTCTTTGCATATTGCTAAACAAAGTAAATAATGCCAAGCCCTTTGCAAGAAGTAAAGGCTAACAGTAACTTTGATCAACAAAACTACCTAAGAAAACCTCTGAAATCTTTTGGTCACTTGGTTTTGCTATTGTTTCCTGCTCTAATTAACAATTCTTCTGTAAATATTGATGACAAATCCTTTGCTATCGAACTGTTAGATATAAAAGGTAACTTCAATGTGTTAATTTTACAATCAAGTTGGAAGACGCCTATTGAACATAGTCTGGTTTCTCTTTTTATAGAACAAACGATCATGTGTCTCACATGTTGATTGGAACTGTAGAATCTAAACCTATAGTTCTGTGGGGTGTCAGTTTCGATTTATATTGTTCATCTATGATTCATTTTATCTGTTTCGATGACTACATTTCATGATGAAGTGAGCAAGTCTTTTAATAGCAAACATTCTTATTGGCATCTACAGAGAAGCCTTCCTTCTGCCACTGGATCTGGATCAAGTAAAACTAAAACCACAGCAGCTGGATGGGCAGCGTTTTGATTTTTTTTGTGTGTTAAATATGGTTGACATGTATGATTGCTGTTGTATTACCATAGAGAAATACACCGGGATTCAGAAAATGGAAGAGATATTTCATGGTAGTTTTTTCCTCGCGTTTTGGAATATAATTGCAATGGAATATGTTAATGTACTGGCTTGACATCGGAATGACGCTTCTTTATTACATGCAATAAAGAAAATATCTTACTTTACATACATCTGTCGAAGCTTTGTTGAAGTAACTGATATCTTGCAGTGACATGATTTAGTACATGTTATTTAAGAATTCAAGTGCTTGGTTTGATCCATTAGCTTATATGATTAGAGATGTCTTATTTTGTTGTGTTTTTTTCTAATGTTCCTAAGGTTTTTGCCATCCCTCAAATGGGATACTCCCCCATCTCAGTCAGTTTAGTTTGATTTGTGAATTTGAGGGTCAAACTAACTAATTTTCAAATTTCGACATAAAATTTTTATTTGACTATTCAAACAGTAAGCAAGACAAACAAACAAATTGAGATGATGGAGACTAAACGATGTCTTCCACCTGCTGCAACGCTTGCCTATTTACTAGTATCGAATTTACTAATTCAAGGAATTTCAACAAAACAATAAGACTAATGGATGTGCCATACTGTAACCAAATGAAACGAGCAGGTATTGTATAAGAGTCTATAAGTAAGACCAAGCAAAAGATCATCTTTTCTTTTTTGGGGACGGCTTAATGTTCAGAGTATCAACTGATCCCTGCTACAAAGAAAAATCAATGATTTATGGGAAGCAGAAAATTATCCAACTATGTACACTGCCCATAGATCAAACTACCTAGACCAAAGATAATGAGAACTAATAAGAAAGTCTCTCAGCCTAACGAATAAGTCACCTTGACCCTCCTCAAAGGAATGGCAAACTTTCAACTGAGAAAATTTGTATCGCTCGAGATTTTCCAACTGCTATACAGCTTTTTTGATTTCTTGTAGTTCATGGATCATATGTTCAAAACTAGGAATGCATTACTGATCCTGATATTCAGGCTTTAGAACCCAGAAAGATCCACTGGGGTTTTTCTCAAGAATCGCTATTTCCTTCAATAGATTCTTGAAAAGGGGCAGGTCCTTTGATGGTATCCTGTCCCTGAAATAATCTACGATACTGGCTGAAGTGGTTTTTCCACCTCTCTGTTGTATAAATGTACAAATCTGGCGAACCAACACTTCGGGCTGAACCACAGAGCTAGAAGATGCACTCCGGTTCCCATTACTTACAGATACTGCTCTGCTGTTGGAGGTTGAAGCTGGCGTACCAAACTGATGTACAAGTCCATCACTAACAGCTTTCTCTTGGTTCCCCCTTATCTTAGCCAATAACTCGGCTGAAGACAATGCTTTTCCAGCAGATGCCCCTGCAGGAAAAGCATTTCCCCTAATAGCATCATAGCCATTCAAGGATTCTTCAGATGATTTACTGGTTAGTTGAGGATTAACAGTAGAACCAAATTTCTTTTTAGCAGATGATGGCCCTCCAGCAGCTCCTGATTTGCCAGTCCAGGTTGGCACTGCTACACTTTCTCGGCTTCGAAGCATTCTTGATTGACGCAGTGCTTCTGCAGCTCTCTGAGCTACTTGGGATGCCTGCTCTTCTAGCTTCAACTTTTCTTCATCATGAGCATTCATGATAGCATCATGGTTCATCGCACTCTGGTAAAGCACAAAATATGAATAAGCTAAGTAAAACAAAGAAATCACTGATAAATAAAGGTGACCAAGCTTCAAATTATGTTGAAAGAGAAGTTACTTCGCTTAATCTTTCTCTTAAATCCAAAAGCTACCCTTCTACAGAACTGAACTGGGTTTAAGTTCAACACAAGCAAAGATAATTGATAAAATCTCCCCTTTCCCCAGACCACCCCAAACCCAAAAAGAAGACAGATGATAAGAGCAAAAGATCTAAAGCATTTAGACACAGAGATCAACTAGATCTCAAGAGCACCAACAGCACACAGTGACACATGGACTGGGGGTGGCTGGGAACACGAAGCCTACTGAGAAATGACTAGCAAAAAATAGAGAACTTACATGGATCCCATGAGCATCAAAAAGACCCCGTAGTATACTTGTTTCTTCATCTAATTCCCCATTATTGTTATCATCTCCCGCTTTTCCCTTGGGATCTGAGTTGTCTGCCTCTCCAATCTTGGAATTATCATCCTTTGCCGCCGGTGCTTGAAAAGATAGTCTCTCTTGACTATCTGGAGCCCCAACAATGTTCACATCTACAGATACCTGGCTGAAAATACTAGATGTTTCTGTAGACCCCCCATTTCCATCATCATTTAATGTAAAGAGATCCTTCATATCACTTGCTTTGAAAAATCTTCTTTGCTGTGGGTTTTTCAATATCTTGTTGGTAAGAAAGTGCTTATAAATCTGTCGATGATACACCTTCTCCTCAATGGTTCCTCGGGTAATCAATCTATACACAGTAACATCTTTTTTCTGACCAATACGCCAAGCACGCTCCCTGGCCTGTCCTACGATAAGGTCGCTATTAAAAACATTGAGCAAATATCACTTAATTACTTAGACATCCACCCCCACCTTATAAAAAAATTATTACGTATACGTCCACCCTAGTTCAATAGAACTCAATAAACCTCTCATCTCTTCTAATTTGACAAATATCTGAGACCACCTCTTATTTGCCTTCACTTGTTTGTTTTTATTTATATGACTACTGTTTAATTACACTGACAAAGCAACAAGCTCCCAGTATTATCCTCTGTAAGGAAATTTCAAAGAGAAAAATATATTTGGGTCCAAATTTGCCCTTCAAAGTTACTGTATTTTAATCAAGGGAAAAGGGTCAAATATGACCCTAAACTATTAGAAAAGGTCTAGATATACCTTCCGTTTAAAGTTTGGTTCACTGATGCCCTCGCCGTCCAAATTTGGTCCAAATATGCCCTTATGGGCGTTAGTTGCCATGTTGGACATATCCAACTCATTTTTCATTTCTTTAAATGCCACATGGAATTGCCATGTCATTTTGGCCTACCACATAACATTTATATGAAAATGGAAAGATATTCGAACTCATAAACACCTAATCCGACCTATAAATCAACCCCCTTTTAAATAAATTATCCGACCAATTTTCCACAATTTTGTTTAATTTTAATTTTTTTTGATAATTCCGAAAATGAGTAATTGATTGATAAAAAAATAGGAAAATATGAAATAAGTATAAAATTAACGCCAAAATTCATAAATAATTGTAGTAACCTTAAATTCAATTTAAACACTTTTTTCAAAGAAATTTATTTTTTTCGATAAATCCCGAAATGAGTAATTGATTAAATAAGTATGAAAAAAAATATAAAATTAACGCCAAAAATTAAAAAATAAATACAATAACCTTAAATTCAACAATTTCAATATTTTTTTAATTTTTAATTTTTGGATAAATCCCAAAAATGAGTTTATTAACAAAAAAATATAAAAAAATATAAAAAATACGAAAAAATTTCACAAATAAAAAATAGGAAAATATGAAAAAAATATAAAATAAAAAAAATTGTTGAAATTATTGAATTTAAGTTTACTATATTTATTTGTGAATTTTGACGTATATTTTTTATTTTGTTTTCATATTTTTCCCTTTTTATTAAAAAATTACTCATTTTCGGATTTGCCGAAAAATATAAAAAATTTAAAAAAATTGTAGATTGAAATGTTACTATATTTATTTGTGAACTTTTGGCGTTAATTTATGTTTTTTTCATACTTTTCATATTTTTTATTAATCAATTACTCATTTTCAAGATTTATCGAAAAATAAAAAATTAAAAAAAAATTGAAATGTTAGATTTAAGGTTACTATATTTATTTGTGAATTTTTGGGGTTGATTTTATATTTATTTTTTCTTATTTTTTCTTAATCAATTACTCATTTTCGGGATTTACCGCAATAATAAAAATTAAACAAAATTGTTAAAAATGGGTCGGATAGTGAAATAAAAAGGAGCTGATTTCTGGGTCGGATTAGGTGTTTATGATTTCGAATACCTTTCCATTTTTATATAAATGTTATGTGGTAAGGTCAAAATGACATGGCAATTCTTTGTGGCATTTAAAGAAATGAAAAATGAGTTGGATATGTCCAACATGGCAACTAACGCCCATAAGGGCATATTTGGACCAAAAGTTGGACGGCGAGGGCATCAGTGAACCAAACTTTAAACGGAGGGTATATCTAGACCTTTTCAAATAGTTTAGGGGCATATTTGACCCTTTTCCCTTTAATCAAAGACAGGCTCTTCTTATCCTACTAAAAAAAAAAAAAAAAATTCCACAGCCCCCCAAACTGCACTCTACTGACTTATCTTATATATGAACCTGTTCTCACAATTTTATTGTAAGATGTGTCCTCAACATCTAGGCGGGTTCGCTACCTTAAACTTGTCTGTGCATCCCTCAACGTTTCCTTTACATTTTTTTTTAATATTCAATCATCTAATTTTATAAGTAAGAAATTTTCCAAGCACCATAAGTTAAGGGGCTAAAGTATGAGAAGCAATATTTGAAGTTCAACAACACAAAACAGCCTATTGTCGGGGGATCAAGAATTTCATTTTCTCCATAATTGGAAAATCAATAACAAAAGGATAAGAGTAGAAGTACCTGCATATCAGTTGATGGATTCCAGTCTGGGTCAAAAATGATAACTCTATTAGCCCCAGTCAAGTTTGTCCCCAGACCACCAACTTTTGTTGTCAAGATGAAGATAAAAATATCATCTGTATTGTTAAATTCATCTATCAAAACCATCCTCTGCTTTACAGGAGTGACACCATCCATTCGTCTATAATTGTACTCACAAGTAACCAGAAATCTCTCAAGAATATCAAGCATCTGTTGAGTTTGAGAAAAAAGGAGAACACGGTGCCCCTGTTCCTTCCATACCTTAAGCACTTCTGCAACAACTTTCATTTTTCCACTGCGTTCAGGGTTCCTGTAATCTGGATCTGTACTGGAGTGTTCTCTTTCAAGAAGATCGGGATGGTTGCAAATTTTACGCATTACATCAATTCCAGACAGTGAGTTCCTGCTCCCATCAAAGATCTGTTCAACCTCAGAGCTAGCAAGAAAAGCTCGGTAAACAGATCGCTGCTCTTTAGTGAGGCTACAGAAGAGGACATGCTCAGCTTTCTTAGGGAGATTAGCATTAACATCAGCTTTCATCCTCCGGAGGAGGTAAGGCATGATTAAATCCCGCAACACCACAGCACATCTGCACATCAACAGTGTAAAGCCACAAAAAATTAACCACAAAATTCAACGCCCCATCCCCTTGTGAGGACCACCTCGGATCCCCTCAAGGGTCCAACATGTGCCAATCAGCCAGGGTTTAGCAATAAATTAAAGGATTACAAGCAATCCAAAGTTCTGATCAGTATTTTCCCATTTTTAGCTTCCTTTTACTTCAATTTTGTCCTCAGAAAAGTCGGGACAAGAGGGAGAATAGGTTGTCCTGGACCACTATAGCTTTCCTTCTTCCTCATCTTTAATAAGTTCATCCAGAATTAAATACAAATACAAAAAAATATATAGATAGATAGATAGTCCCTTCGCTGACTTGAAAGCTAAAAATCAAGAGCAGAAAGTAACTACAGAAACCTACATAGCTCTATTATGAGATAAAACACCAACCTGTAAGCTGTGGACACTTGCAACGGTGTTGCATTAGCATAACCTCCAACAGATATGGGAACAGCAAATTCAGCCTCAAACACAGGTAGAACTCCTAACTTTCCAGGAAAAACGAAATCAAACAATGACCACAGTTCACTCAACTTGTTTTGAATTGGAGCCCCTGTCATTATGATACGGTGAACAGTCTGGAGCTGCTTGCATACAAGAGTAACTTCAGCATTTGGGTTCCGAATTCTATGTCCTTCATCTAACACTGCATAACCCCATTCGATATCAAGTAATTTTTCTCCCAATAGACGGAGTTGTTCATAAGTGGTGATCAATAGCCCAGAATTTGATCTTACAACACGGGCAATAACGGGATCCCATTTTTTGGAAGTCCTGGAAGATTTTTTTCCTTCAGTCTCACTATCGAGCAGATCTTCACTTTCATATTCACTTTCAGAATCCGATTGCTTCTTTTTACTTGATAAATCATGGGCTGAATCATGTAATATCTCCACGTGGAAGCTGGGATACCATGTTTTAGCTTCCCTCTTCCATTGCCGCAAAAGTGTGACTGGACAAATGATAATGCTTGGCTTATACATTTCGCTAAAATGCAGTGATCCAAGGAAAGACAAAACCTGTATGGTTTTACCAAGACCCATCTCATCTCCAATTATCCCACCAGCTCTTTGACAGTGAAGTTCCCACAACCACTGTACACCAACCTTCTGATAGTCAAAAAGTTTGTTAAAGATAGTTTCTGGGATTCTGAATCCACCTTCAAGTGCAACGAAAGAAGATTCTACATCTTCAGTATCCTCTGTGTTGTCCTCATGACTGGAGGTATTGACATCTTCAGCAGAAGACAAACAGACAAACTTTAGTACCTTATATATATATATATATATATATATCTTTGTCCATACAATTTTCATGTGTGAATTTTACAACACACACACACACCAAAAAAAAAATTGTACAATATTTTTCTGCGTGGACACCAAAATGTTTGAGGAACCATATAGCCAAATACAGAAAGATTCAAACTACCAGTCTAATATTTTGACATATGGGCCTTAAAAGCTTGTGTTTCTATCAAGCTTAAGAATCATTACTGATACTACTACATCAGGCTTAATAAAAGTTAGTCAAAAACATGAAACAGATACGAGTTCTAGCAATAGACCCTCTAAAATACATTTCAGATGTTAGCTTATTATCCCATCTTGACACTAGAATAAACATACCACGCTGTTGGCATTAATAGGCAAAGCTCAGCTGCAACAGAGTCGCATTATGAAGCTATTCATGTTTGGAGGAAAATATATCAGGAGCAAAGAAAACCATAAACTAATTTAATTCCTAGAGAAGAATTTGCAATGCACCTCGAATATTAGCTAAAAGTCAAATACTTATAAAGTAAGGAAGGAGAATATATCACAAAATAGCAATCTGTTCAGTAATTTATTTTTATTTTTTTGATGAAGTATCTGTTCTGTAATTTATTAGCAATACAAGAGTGCGCGGACAAACACATGGCACACACATTTTGTGATCAGCGACCCAATTGTGTTCCAGTTTCAAAACTTATGGAGTATGGATGGGCATACAACCAAAAACCCAACCGAACCAAATTTTTTGGTTTTTTGGTTTCGGCTATTCAGGTTAGTTGGAAGCAATTCAGCCTCCAAAATAGATACTCTCTTCTTTCTCCGATAGATTTCAAAGATTCACTGCCTTTTTAATCTTTTTTTACTTATTTTGTTTTACGTTATTCGTCTGATTGTATTTGTTTATTTATTTGATATTTTATAGTAAGCTGTGAGGTGACAATTAAAATGTGAATATCATCCTTCTTTTCCCTAAATCAATTTGCTGACCAGCTAATCCACATTAAGTAAAACTGTCATAAACCAAAGGCCAAAGCAGGCCTAAACTAGTCATCCACTACCTAGCAACTAGTATCTAATGAGACTTGCCCTTCAACCAAACAAAAAATCACCAACTGATGAGGCCCAAACTGAACCAATAAGCCAAACCCAACTAATATCAGTTCAGTTTCAGTTTTCACTTTTACCAACTAGAAAATCAAAGATCTTAAAACTGAACCGAACAGACTGACTGCCCATACCTATCAGGGAGTATGGCCCTCTCCCCTCAAAACACTGCTCCCACTAAAATACCATGCTTAAATCACTGATAAGGTTGAGCTCGTGATGCATGCCAAAAATTCATGCATTGTGTCCTTACTACTAACCAGTCCTAGGTCTATAGTATAGAAGCATGTGTATAAGATACCTGATCCTTCTTCCTGCCTTTGCTCGCGAGATGCCAACTTCCTCCACTTCTTGCTAGGCAACGGCCTTTTCTTCTTTCTAGTAAATTCTCCATTCTTCTCTGTAGTTATCTCTAACGATTGAGGGATTTTTAGAGGTTTTCTTAGTCTTTGAAATGGGTGTGCTGGTGCATCAAGTTTTGGTAATGATGCAGAATCAAGCAACTTGGTGCTCGGACGAGCTTGAGCTGCCTGTGAGATTGACTGGACAGCCTTGGCTATACTGGTGGAAGCAAGGTCGTCGTCCTTACTGTTTGTATCAGCTGCAGCACTTTGTCTACCAGAAGACTCTGCACCATCGATCCGACGTTCGAAGCCTTTGAGCTTGTGGAAGGGAGTTAATATTCCTTTTCTTACCAGTGCATCTCTTTCCTATGAGACAGACAATATGAGGTTAGCTCGAGAGCTCTATATGTTTATATATGATAAGAGATGCATATATGTTGAATGAAGAACTTATTATTGACAAAAGAACACGCATGTAGCTTCCAGCTTACAAAATCTTTTCAATTTACAGTTTGTAAAAACCACATACTGTTTCAACAAATCCAGAAGATGCTGCAGCTAAGACTGCATCAAAATCATCATCATCAACCAGCGATGCTGTCTTCCTCCGTTTGCTCTTCTTGTTGCTTGATTTCTGAACTTCTTTCACCTTTCTTTTAGATTTAGGTTGATCCTTAACAAGAGCTCTTATCAATGCATCAGGTGAAGTATCATTAGCAAAAATTGAAAGTTCTTCCCTGAGTTGAGCCTTTGTTTCAAGAAGACTTCTTAGACGATCATCAGCTAAAGCATGTTGAAGGTTTGAATCATCCAGAGGTGCCTGAATTGTCCTTTGCTCATTCTCTGTATGCGTTGCCTCGCTGCAATCGTCAGTATCAGAGACTTCCTCCTCATTTCTTCTAAAGCGTTCCAAATGTTCAAAGCCATCTTTAATTGCATCTATCTCTACTTCTACTGCTCTCAATTTATTAAACAGATCTAATTTCTTATCATGTCCTTCTTCCTTTTCTTCTTTTCTTTCCTCTATCTCTTCTTCAGCAATCCCTGTAGCTTCATTACCCTCCCCAACGTGCCTTGTTGCCTGCCAGTATATAAAACAGATTGAAGTCCATCTCGTGCATGGCAATCAATTAAATAGAAAGAATTAATCTGTTTCAAGTACTAAACTGCATTATGAACATCAAAGCATCACATGAAACTAGTCAACATTCTTATCACCTAATATTTTACAGACAAGCACAATCCAACCTATGCATAAACAAACCTGGTCCAATACGTCGCGTTCAATATCTTCAGGATTCGCAGAAGTCACACCCAAACTACTGAGTAAAATCTTATCTTCCTCCTCTTCTTCCATTTCTCTTTCTTTTCCTATCGTCAAAACAACGAAAAAAACTCTTTCAGCAATACAATTCAGTTTCTCATTCCTGATATCCAAAAAATTTAAATATACAAGTGGAATGTTCATACAAGTCCTCCTTATACTATCAATAAAAATTTCAAATTTCTCATTTCTAGCGATTAAAGTAGGTAATTGTTGGTGAGAATCCACTTACCAATTAAACAAGGAAGTAATCACAGCCCTTTACAAATTCCTCAGCTCGTTTGATTGATCCACATTACTGATAAAGCCTATATGTTTTAAATACCGTTAAATCTATGCCAAATGAAACCAGAAATTGAACGAAGTCATAATCCTGATTACTCAGAACACTTCAACACGATCTTTTGTAAGAGAAACCAATTAGAGTTCCAAAATTAGGAAAAATCAATATGAACCCTAATTTGGCCAGACATTTTTTCATCGTCGGCTTTTTCAATGCCCCTTTTATATGACCGCGTGGTGCTTCGATGGACGACCGCCATTTCGGTTTCTTGGATTCGGGGCTCCATTTTAATTCTCTCCAATTCGGGTACGTGGCTTCTTATATGCCTTTACTTGGCCAATTCCTTAATTTAAAAAGAAGGAAAATATTTTTATTATGAAAAGCAAGTGTTTAACATTTATCTGAAATAGTAACGGCGTAAATTTGAATTTTATTCGATACTTTAAAGGTATATGATTCGGTATATATAAATATATTAATTATTTGATATAAATATAATTAAAATGGAGAACTTATGAATTATGTGAAAAGATATCAAATTATATTTAAAATTTCAAAAATAATGTTTATATATAAGAGGAAAATAATTAATTAAGATTTATGCTATAAAGTTGTGTCTTCTTGCATGGGATAAGGTGTGCATGCCTAGGTCAAACACAAGGTCTTAATATATGGAACAAGACTACAATCGTTAAACTTTTATGGAACCTATATGCAGAACACCTTATGAATAAAGTGAGTCAATTAAATGGATATTCATAATAAGATTAAATATACTAATAGTGAGCTAGGTGTCACAAATAATCAATAGTGTATCATGTGCAATGGAGGTATCGAGTCAAGTTAACACTTCCTTTTCACTTGTGATTACCCTAAAACATATGGACAAAGTTGTTATATTGGAAATGTATAACTAGACCAATTACACATTATAAAAGTAATTAAAGTGAATCAACAGAAATACATAAGGATAGGAAGCAGCAATCACTATTTTTCGAATAAATACTGCAATCGTCACATCTAGATGAAAAGGAATAATAGCAAAAAAGATTTTCTAAAAAGGATAATCTTTGAAGCCTAAGTTTACAAACAGATTAGTAAGACTAGATTACTATCCCTAGTGCTAGTCCCAAAAAAATTTGTCTTTTATATCTCAATCGCTTAGATTAATTATGAAAAATTTCCTTTTTTTTCTCCTCAAAAGATTTATTACTAGTTTGAAGTAATTATAATAAACAACTCTTATATTTATCTCTATGTGTCATTTCAATTATTCATTTCGATACAATAGAAGTTCATTACTTTTACTATATATGAAAAATAAAATGAATTGATACATTGTATTTTGAATTTTTAAAAGTAAATTATTATTATATTTGATAATAAGCTCAATTTTAAACTCAAAATATGTTATCTCTAAAATTTCGAACAGTATAAATCATATTTAATATAAATAAGATAAATCATTAATATTACGGCTTCCCTATTTAACATGATTAATTGTATGTAGAATAGTTGACTTTCTTTACCAAATTCATACTTTTATATATACTAAAAGAAAAAACAATTTGCGTTGATCTTTAGCATTAATTATTATTATTATATGAACAAAAGAAATAATAATAAAGTAGATTATGATTTAATTCGGAGCTCCAAAAGTGAAGTGACAGGGCCCGAGTAACCGACGGGGCTTTGTGGTTGGAATACAAACAGCAAGTTTGCTGAGTTGCCAGAAGAGTTAGTTAGGTAAGCGGTGATAACTTTTGAAACGGGTATAAAATACGACCCGGAAAATGCTTGTTCATATCGAAGAAGAAGAAGATGGCAGGAGAATCAAGCAGTATTCAAGTCAATGGAATGCAATTTTCATATGATTATCAAAGTCCCATATATTTCGATTTCAATCTCAATGTTGCTCCCAGATCTCGATGTCTTCTTCTCGGTGCAAATGGATCAGGTATTTCTTTACTCGCTGTATTTGGGAATGTATATTCATTGTCAATCTCAATTTTTACAATTTTGGATTAGGGAAAACGACCCTTTTGAAGATATTGGCGGGAAAACATATGGTCGGTGGAAAAGATGTAGTCAGGGTGCTGAATTTATCGGCTTTTCATGATACTCACCTTGTTTGTAGTGGTGATCTCGCTTACCTTGGAGAGTCTTGGAGCAAAAATGTTGGTGCTGTTGTAAGTACTTCATCATAGTTCTCAACTTTTCATGTATGCCCTTTTTTTTGTGGTTTTGTTTCATGAATTGAATAATGTGATCATGGGCATATGGCAGCAGCTGCGTAGTTGTTCAACGGACTTAAGCCCTAAAGCGAGGCTCAAAAATCTGTTGAGCATTTCGCCTAACTTGATACGCGTCATTGTCGTCATCAATATTCTAAGACATATATACTTTTCCTTGCCAATTAGCCTCGTCTTACCGAATAATTGTAAAAAAAAAAAAAAACATATATTTCTTTGGTTATATATTTGTCATTCATACTTATAATTACTAGTTTTGGACTAAACAAGTATATAATATATATATTTATTTTTTCTAGCTTTGCACCTTTTTTCATTAAGGCCCACGCTACTTGCATTTTACGCCTCAACTGACCTCGGAACTTTTTCTGTTTGATAACACTGAGTATGCCTCAGTACCAAACAAGTTGTGGCCGGCTGAATGAATCCACTCTTCTTCATTTAAGCTCATTTCATATTTTTATCATACAAATACCACAGTTTGAAACAACTTTTAAAAACTATATTACTGTATGTAATTATACAAATTTCGCACCTGTGGAAAGTAGTAACAGGTGCAATTGTAGTGGTGTACCCCACACCCTAAATCCTGAACTGCATTCGGGTATAATGAACAATGCACGTATCCCTAATTATACTAATGATGCTGGTTCTTGTGGTTGGAGATTTGTATGTCATCTCAATAATAACTTACTCCTTTTTCTTATCTTCTTATTTTTATCATTGTACAGAACTTCAACTTTGTTAAATAAGATCCTAGTCTAAATGAAGTTGTTTTTTGCCAAAATTCAGGGAGATATTCCACTTCAGGGAGATTTTTCAGCTGAACATATGATATTTGGAGGTGTGTAATCTCCTTTTTCTGCAAGATTCCTTTTTTAATCTCTTGATGGCATTACATAATGATCTTATGTCAGATTTGTAGAGTCATGGCTACCGACTGTTTGTTATATGTCATTCAAGTGAAATATATTGACTCATACTATGAATAGACAGAATAGTTTTAGGCATCGCTTAAATTGACATGCACTCGTGACCCTTCTAGTATAGGCTTTCTCAAGATCTTCTAAACTATTTCATCTATTACTGGAACTTCTGTCTACCAATGTGTAAAGACTTCTGATGGCTGTCAAACTTCCAATCTGATTTCCTTTGCATTTTGCACCATTCTACCTCTGGACCTAGGAGTCCATAATTAATATATATGTAACTAGCGTTACTAATTTATTGACACCATTCGGTTGTTGGACTATTCTGATGTGTGTGATTTTCTGCAAATGTGAACTTGTTCGAGTTCAAATGAAAATTGTCAACTTCTTTTTTCTGTTTTCTTTATCATGGTTTTAGTTGAAGGAGTGGATCCAGTTCGGCGAGAAAAGTTGATTGAGCTGCTGGATATTGATCTGCAGTGGCGTATGCACAAGGTATCTGATGGTCAGAGGCGTAGAGTCCAAATCTGCATGGGTCTCCTTCACCCCTACAAGGTAATCTTTAATTTAGTAGGCTTGCAGTCGACCATATCAGAGTTAGAAATTTGTAGACCCAAGTGATGCAATTAGAAAGAGTCAATTAAGAACTGGATGGAATTAGTTATTCTAAGGGATGAACTCGAAGAAGATGATAGTCAATTCAGGGTTGAAACTGGGAGTTATGGCTGGATTGATTATAGAAAAGAGAGAAGAACATATATTATTCCATGAATGAATTCAATTACATTCCTTTCCTACACTTATACAACTGGATCTACTAGTAACAGAATTTTTCTAATTGTAACTGCTACAACTAACAGCCTGTAACAAACTCTTACTAACTTGCCATCTCAGCTGCATACTCTTAAACTTGTATCACCAAGGTTGCATCAACCCCCTAGAATACTGGTCATATTCTCAGTGGACTCCCATTTTAAATTTTTTCCGAAATAGTTATGGTGCTCATTCTCATCGGTCGCCTCTCACTTATATTTTTCTTATTTTCGTTGTGGAGGGGACTTCATATCTATTTGTCTTCGAGATACATTTGTCTCATAGTCAAAAGGAAAAGGGAGGTGTGTTTTTACCTCCGAAAAAGGTCTGTTCTTTTGTCCATCTGGGGTTCCCTCCCAAGTGAGATAATAACATCCATCTGTTGCTTGCTCAATACTTAATAGTCAAACAATATGCTTACCTGTAAGGTATGTTTCATACTTAAGTCTGATAATTATCAGCAAGGTTGGTTAACTTCTTTGATGACCGTTGTTAATGGAGAATCACTTTCTTGCAGGTTCTTTTAATGGATGAGGTTACCGTTGACTTAGATGTTGTTGCGAGGATGGATTTATTGGATTTCTTTAAGGAAGAATGTGAACAGGTATGCATTGTTTTCTTCTGAACTTACATGTGTGCAGAAACTAGACATTCAACTGGGTTTTTAAGCGCATTACAAGGGTGAATTTCGAAGAGATGTTCGATATTCCAATTGGATTTTCTCCTCTCTTTTTCATTTGTGAGAGGGGCTACTGCACATCCAATCATCACTCATGTGATAGATTTTCCCTTAGCGTCACCTGAAACAAAATCTGACAGAAAATTGTGAAGTACCATTTAAGCAGTCTTGAAAATCCTAATTTAGTAAGCAATAAACCATATTGAGGTTCATGTAATTAATATTGGAAACCTATTTAGATACTAATTGTGTTACAGATTCTAGTAGATGAAGGTAGACAAAAAGGTTAACTTTCTGGTTCCATGTCATGATAACACAGAGAGGAGCTACAATTGTCTATGCAACACATATATTTGATGGACTGGAGACATGGGCGACTGATCTTGTTTACATCCAAGAAGGAGTTCTGAAGAGGACTGAGAAATTACCCGAGCTTCCTGAGTTGAAGTCCTCCCCTAATTTGCTTTCAGTAGTTGAGAACTGGTTGCGTTCTGAGACCCCGATTGAGAAAAAGAAACCGGCTCCCGCTCCAGCAAAAGCTCAAAAGTCCTCTCCTTTTGGCTCTTCTCCATTTCAGTCATCTAGACATATGTCACATTATCGCTGATTTACACATCCTGTTTCCAGAGTAGAATTTAAACCTTGCAGGATTGCCAATAAAAGAGATCAGAGCTGGTTCTTCAGTGTTCGCAGCTTGGAAAATGTTGTCGTTATCACGGGCTGCACCTTTGGCTTAACTCAAAAGTAGGAACTATGGCAACTCAGGTTACATTTACATGCCGAAGCCTGACGATGTGCCTTTAGTTCAAGTATCAATAGTGTTCCATTCCTTTATTTATAATTAGCCTGCAATTTCTTGTAACAGTAATCACAAAGTCATTGATTTATGTTTTTGCAGAATTATGAATAATGGATGTCTAAGTTTTTTTTAAAAGAAATCGATTCAAAATTTCCAAAATGGATGGGTAAGTCAAGTTTAGTGCGAAGCATTTTGTGCCTGCCCTTAAATCATAATGTGAAGTTGCTCAAATCATCATATTTCAAGCAAATTTAGTGTATATTAATTTTTTCTTATTTGGTTAGTCAAAAAATAAGAGAAAACAAATTACGCAAGTGTCATTCTCACTAATTGTCCCCTCGCCATAATTTCATAGATTGAGCACTAGAACATATGATAGATAAAGTGTTTGAATTAGACATTTTCAATTCAAAATTTTGAAAAAGCGTTTGTGCATGCTTTCAATCGCGAATAAAGTAGATAATTATTTACCACAACATGTTACTTCCTTTTATTATATGCAATATCACAATAAAATGTATAACTCCAATTTTTCAATTGATAGTTATGTGTACAATTAAAAGTGAGACATATTTTATATGATTAAATTATTCACGTAATGATCGCTTGTGAACGTAACTTACCCAAAAACTTTTCCAAAATATGAGCCGCAAAATAAATGTCTAATAAAAATACATAATCATCTGTTTGAATACTCAACCAACATTAAAATATTTAAATGAAATTATAAGAGGTTATTGATTTATTTAGTCTTTTTCCAACTTCAACTCCTCAAGCATGAAGATGACATTTTAAAACCAGCAAATACTACTAGTACAAAAAGTGGAAGTTTAGAAGCCCAAAATTAGGTGATGAATGTGATGGATGGCCAAAATAGGGTGGGCGTAGAGAGAAAGCAGACACTCTCTATCATTAATTCTGTTGTAGTGCACCTTATTGCGCTCCCTGGTCCCCAAACAAAAATCTCCAATGTCTTTGCTTACAATTTCTTTTTAATAATGCTTCTGTTTTCGGGTCATTTGAGTTACTTTTTCGGTTCTCCCTAAGAGTCGTAAAAGGTAAAAAAGTTGTTTTTGAAGGATCTTTGAGTCAAATATAACAGTATTATGAAAAAGGAAAAATGACAGTGGAGACAAAGCAACTATAAGTAACACGAAAATAGTAATAACGACAGAATAACGCAATAGCCTAAACACAATAAACAACAAGTGATGGTGGAATAAAAAAGAATATGGTTAAATCCTTCGAAAATTGAGACAACATTTCATACTTGCTAACCTTCTACCTGGTACGTGATTCCCATGCCCTCTTATCTAAGGTGTTTCGGTAATATGGACTTGCGTCATGTCCTGTCTAATTAATCACCTCTTCTTGATATTTTTTCGATCTACCTCTAGCTCTCCTCGTACCCACTGTATTCAACATCTTGCGCCTCCTCATTAGAGCATCTGCGCATTTTCTCTTCAAATGTTCAAACCATCTCAGTCTGGCTTCTGTCATCTTGTCCACCACAGAAGTCACTCACACTTATTCCAGGTATCCTCATTTCTAATCTTATCTCCCCTAAAATTCTCACCACCACAAAGGTCACTCCCACTTTATCTCGGTATCCTCATTCCTGTTCTATTTCCCCTAATATTCTCATATGTTCATGTTAACTTCATCATTTCTGAAACTTATATCTTCCGAACATGAAAGTTCTTAAGGAGCCAACGTTCATCTACATAAAACAAAGTTATAAAACAAAGTTGGTCCAATTACCACTACTTTGTAAAACATAACTTTAAGTATATGTGAAATACACAAGAGTACTCCGAAAGCAAACATCTATTTAATTCACGTTGCATCAATACAATGTATGATATCATCATCAATCTCTTAACTTTTCTGGATTACAGACCAGAGATACTTGAAATTATCTCTCTTAGGAATAGTCTATGTGTCAAGCCTCGCCTCATGCACTATTTCACTATATTTGCACTCAATTCTTTTTATTTTAGTCCTACTCAAACTAAATCCTTTGATCTCCGCAATTTATCTCCACAACTTTAACCTAGCATTAACTTCATTATGAGTACACTACGTCAATTCATCCATCACTATACGTACTCTCTAGAATAACAATATGAATGACCATTCAATTTTTTTTAGCATGAAACTCACGTGTGGCTGCGGACAAGTTCAAAGTCTAAACTTATGAAACATCAAATCATTTGGAGATGATTTTTTGTGTGTCTCTGCCATTTTTTGTGTGACATCGCAGTCTCGTCCCTATTGACAAAAGATGAACATTATTGTATTTGAACATGAATTTTGTTTCAACTTACAAAAAGTTTGTGAATTATCTCACTCGATATATATAGATATATATATAGACTCGTACACCTGTCAATAAGTATTTTCAATATTCATTTTGAATTTTCTTTAATCAATATCATTCACTTTGAAATTTAAATTCAGTATCTAAAGTTAGAGGATTTTAAATGTAATATTTTTCGTTGTTAATAGTTTAGTTAAAAAAAATATATTTATTATTATCTTAATGAATAAAAAACGTCTTAATGTGAAATAAATATATTATTCTCTTTTTATACACATTCAAATGTTTATCCTACTACTAGAAAAAAGATTAAGAAATAAAAACATTTTCTAATTGTTAGAATGTTTTGTATCATTATCTAAATAAAAATTAATGATGAAATTAGTATGAACTTATAAGTTATATATATGTATATAACCTATTATCTATTAAAAATGTATATGAAGTTATCTATTTATTTTTATTTTTGATAAAATGAGATTTTCTACTTATTTAAAGGAAACTATGTTTTTTAAAAGTAATGGAGTAATATATTTATTAGAAATAGAATGTATTCAATAAGAAAAAAAACATTATTCCAATAGAAGGTATTTTTGACTCATTAAGTAATAATTTTCTATATATAGAAATAATATTTTTTATCAAACTATTAATAAAAAATATTATTATTTAATATTACATAGTAGTGTAACACATTTGAGCAAAGGCTACATGAATATTATATTTCTTTTGGTTGAAAATAAAAAATATAGTATAGTGGTGGTAACATGCTTACACGCCTACATATCATGTGATCCTATTAGTAATTAGTCAACTTCTGTTATTTAATTATTACATTAAGTTTTAACAAAATTATATTAGTTAATTAATGTAACTACTTAATTAGATTTGCATTTCATAGAATGGTACTACGAGCACCCACGTTCTCATAGATTTGATAGGGACTACCAATAATAAACAATATTAATATCGATTAGTGTAGTTCTTTAATTTATTATTTATAAGTTTGTGTACGCATATATGCACAAATTGAGAAATAATTAATATACTAGTAATATTATTCGCTCTTCGCGCAAGAATTTAGTATCACGAAATTTATAAAATATACTTAAAATTTATCCGTCATTAAAAGTTAAATACTATATAATGATTAAAACACTATATTATTTTACATATAAGATTACGTAATAATGAACATTAATAACGTAATGGAAAATGAAAATTATAAGATGTTATCATCTATCCTTAATAATATAAACATAAATTATTATAAAAATAAATATTAGGATCTGTAACATAAGCAATGCTGTCGGTGAGCCAGAGGAGAAAATACATGTGTATTTAATTGTGCATAAGATGAAGAAGAAGAAGAAGAATATGAGAATTTTTGTTGTTTTAAGAGAGAAAATCCTTCTATTCATAGGTAATAATGGACAGTGTGAACAAATGTTTATTGTGCCTTATCGGAAGAGTTACAACTATTTGAAAAAGTTACAACCCTTCGAATTGATCAAAACCTTTCATAAAGTCAATTTTTTTTTTAAAAATAAATTGAAAAGAGATTCTCATTTTTTGTAACGTTCGTCGACAGGCATAGAATTCTCTTTTATATTTATATAATGATATGATATGATTATGAGACAATTATTATTATATTTCTATAAGGAAATATTTTTGTTAGTTTAATTTATGAAACCAAGAGAAATTTGATAGCTTGATTTCTTGTTTACTTATATATTTGTTGGTTTAACAAGCTAATTTCTTTGAAATAATTCTTTCACGGTCACTCTAATAGGATAAATGAAGCAAAAATGAAAGAGATTCATGTTTGTTGAGTGAGTCAAAAATAGATAATTATTACGCGATATGAATAAGAAATATATTCATTTATTTCTCCAACCAGTGAACCATGATATTTAGTCATATAGAACTTAAATCTAAAGGGAGATTGTTGAGTATGCGACAAAGTCATATTAATTGATAGCTGGAAAAAAAAATATTTATAAAAATATTGAATACGGTAAAGATGTGAGTGTTTTAATAAAAGTTGTGTGTACGAAGTAATTGCTCAGACAAACATATATTAATAATCATTTTACGGAGCACTTCAGTCCTCTAATGATAGTTTAAAAAATACTAAATATAATTATACTTTAGATTCTTTTATAATAATAAAACTCGTTAGTTTTTTTTTAAATAATAAATTCTATCATTTAATTAAGTGTATAAAAATAATGCTAAATAAAATATATTATGATATCTATTCGTAGTTTTAAAGTTATACCCAAACTTCGAGCTTTGGTGATCATAAATACTCTAACATGTGGCTGCCACATAAACATGTAAAATCTCTAATTTGTGAATCATGGTAAATAATCACATGACTTAATTAGTTCAAAAGGAAGTTATTGATATACGAATAAAATTTTGCATTGATAGATAAAATATTGGATACTTTTAATGATATGAGGCTTTTTAAGAAAAAAAATTATACAAATTTAATTAAAAGCAAATAATATTATATTAAGAATCATGAATCGTGCTGGCTCAATATGGTTAATAAGATATTTATTTCCCTTTACTTGGTTATTAAGAAATACATAGTGAATTCTTCGATAAAAAATAACTTGTATCAAACATCAGAAATGAATCTAATAGTAGTTAATATATGTATTTAGAACTTTGTATGCATGAAGTCAATATTCCTTTACTCAAAAAAGAAATAAAAATTAATGATAAAAACAAAAAAGAAAAGAAATTAAAAATTACTTTGTCGTTATACCGTTCAGTCGTCAATAATTTTCATTTTCGTTGAGAATTAAATAGTGTAATTACATCTTCGTCACACCTAATTATTGACCAAATAATTACTTATTCATACATATATGTCAATATTATGTAATTACATCAAATGCAACTATATATGAGTTCTCAAGTAGATCTGATATACTTCTTAACTTTATTATTTAGAATTGATATACTCATCGTTCTGAAAAGAGATAATGCCCAAGTACCTCCTCAACCTATGCCCGAAATCTCAGAGACACACTTATACTATACTAAGGTCCTATTACCCCCCTGAACTTATTTTATTAATAATTTTTTACCCCTTTTTAGCTTACGTGGCACTATCTTGTGGGCCCAACGATGGTTGACTTTTTTTTTTGTACTAGTGTCACGTAGGCTGAAAAGGGGTAGAAAATTACATATAAAATAAGTTCAGGGGGTAATAGGACCTTAGTATAGTATAAGTGTGTCTCTGGGATTTCGGGCATAGGTTGAGGGGGTACTTGGGTATTTTCCCTTTTGAAAATGACTCATTATACTCTTACTGTTATACAAATGACTTACACAATTCTTACCGCTACAAAAAGAGCTCATATATACTTTTTATCTTACGGAAGTGAAAAAATTATTTTTAAAAATTTTATTTTGACTTTTTATTTTTATTTTTTAGGGGTTTATATGATCATTCTAGCAAAGATCAAAAAAATATATTAATTTTTTTCATACATAATTTTTTTGACTTCTTTGATTATTATTATTATTAGAGTTTCTTGTTCTTATTTTATCTTTTTCCTTTCATTCTTTTAGTGTAAAGGAAAAAAGATTAAACTATTTTTTTTGTGGCCGTAATAAAACTCAAAACTGTTTTTCCAGCTATATTATAATTTTGTTTTATATTTGTTAAGAAAATATGATAAATTATGACTATCAAAATAATAACTTTAAAATTAGTAGCTAAAACAGAAAAAGACAAAAATAAAATAAAAGTACATGTGAGAACTCAAGTATGAAATATACTATATATTTTTTTATTTCCATTAGAGGAAAAACATATATATTAGTCAATTGTATAACAATAAGGGTATGCACGAATCACTTTTATAACGAGGATACATAATAACAAAATTGAGAAATATATTAGACCACTTTAAGGATCATTAAATATTTATTTAAGGACTCATAAAATGTTAGATTTAATGGAACTAAATAATATTGACATATATTTGTAAATAAGTAATTATTTGGTCAACAATTAATTTGGTTTGGTGTAACAGAAGAAATAATTACTCTTTAATTTTCATGAAGATCTTTTATTTCTTTTCCTTTTTTGTTTTTATCATTAATTTTTATTTGTTTTTTCAAATATGTAATCTTTTAACATTAATTATCTTTTGTTTATTTATAATATTTTTTTTCCGATTTATTTAGCTATGTTACTGTCCTAATCTATATATATTAGAAAGAATGAGTCATTTACAAACTTTTTATCAAACCTGCGATTCATGATTTTTTTTTTTTTTGCAAAATATCAGCTTAGTTAGAATTTGATTAATTAAAATCAGTAAAATTTTACAATAATAATTACAAATCTCTAATTATTTAATACTATATTTTCAAAAAAATAATATATATTTTAAATATCTATTATTTCTCATAAGACACATATACATTAATTGAATGTTAAGTTTGTAATAATTAGATTTTGTTTTTCAATAATTATACTTGTACAACCAAGTACTATAATTACATTATAATTACGTAATGACACATATGTCTTGTTAGTTACTACTTATTTACTACTCTTAAAAAATGCACCAACTTCAATTATGAAGAGACATCCCACATTAATCTCAAAGTAAACTCGGTTTCCGTTCACTTTTAGTTATCATAATATTTTTAAAATTAAAATGCAAGAATTATAATTAAGATTTTATGTTATATTTTTTTAATATATTAAGTATCAAAATTTATAATATTTTTCGTATAATTTTTAAATATCAATGTAAAATTAACTTTTAAAAAATACAACATAATAATAAGAATAGTGATTTATTAGTTATTCACTTGAGATTGTTAAAAAATTGAAATAAAATTTAAATTCTGGATCTGTTTTTATCGAAACGTAAAATTTAGGATTAAAAAATAAATATGAGTGTATTAGTTTAAACCTATTTTATAACGTGAGAGAAAATGGGTATAAATATGGAAGGCGGGCAAAACAAGGGAGTGTGGGAATCGAAGAGGGCAATAAGAAAAACTGACCTTAGCTTCTAAACCAACGAAAATGCCGCTTTAGCTCTCTTCTTCCCTCTTTCATTTCAATGAAAAATTGTTGAAAAAATATTATTTGTTTCAAATTTTGTTATAATTTTAATCTGTATATAACGATCGTAACAATCGGATTACTGCAGCAGAAAGATTTGGTGGTAAGCCTGTTTTTTTTTTTTTTTCTTCTGTGTTGATTTGGTGTTTATGGATTTTATTTTTTGTTCAATTTTTTAGATCAAAATTTTAGTTTTGATGCATCAAATCTATGTGGGTCGTTGCTAAAATCTCAGAATTTTACAAGATTTGAGGAAAATTCTTGATCTTGGTAGAAAATTATTCATTTTTTTTTCATGGGCTGTTACAATTTGTCCCATGGTGCGGTGATTATACATTGATTTGTTGAGAACCCATGAAAAATTTGGAATTTTGTGCAATTAACTGATGCTGTCATGTTTATTGACTGTGAATTTGATAGGTTTTTGATTTTGGGGTATGAGTAGAGTCAGTTTACAATGAGTCTGTGGTTCAAGAGATTCTAGTGTATCATCTATTAAGCTGAGTGAGAGTAGATGGATTCAGCAAGAAGTTGGTTCCAGAAGTTTCAACCGCGGGATCGCTTAAGGTCAACCAGGAAGAAAGATTTATCGGGTAGTGGAAGAGAAGAGCCCCAACCGCCTATGTCAGCTGAAGAGGCTTCCAATGTGACAAAGCAGAGGGTTGCTGCAGCGAAGCAGTACATTGAGAATCATTACAAGGAGCAGATGAGAAATTTACAGGACAGGAAGGAGCGGTACGTCATGCTTGCTAGTATTTTTTTATGAGTCATCTTTAGTATCATGAGTTAAAATTTACATTTTTAGTAATATTTAGCAGGGTTGTATTTCCCTGCAAGAGTTAAGCAACTTTAGGAGAAAAAAGGAAAACACTTGAATAATTTATCATGGGTGTGTGGTTGTGAATTTTCTCATTTTCAACAACTTCCATGAAGGGCTTATATTTTAGAAGTTGAAAGGAATTACGCTCTTTCTTCATCTCCATTAAAACCTATTCGAGGAATTATTTAAAGTAAAATTGGTTGTTGGTAAATGTTCCTGCTGTTTCCTTATCTAAGGTTGTTTTGCTTCAAATAACTCGCTTTTATCTCTTTGTTATCTTTAACTGTACACAATTAAGAACTATAAAACATGAGCGTCATTTATTGTCCCTATATTATATTCAGTATACTGCATACATGTCAAATGTTATGACAAAATTATCTGTTTTTCTTTTTATATGAAGAAATTGTCCAGTCACACTGGTTTGGCAAACATTACTTGTATGCTCTCCTCCAGCTTATATCTGCTATTTGATGAGAAGATTAACCTATCTTTCCAAATGGTTGATAACCTATTACCCCATCTATTTTCAGCTTGGAGTTAGTTAGTTGGTTTGCATAATAATTACAAAAATGATGTCACGAATCGTGATAAAGGCTAGGTTTGATCACCTTCCTGCATCAGCAGGAACAGACATAAATAAAGTACATATTTTACCTTTTCCAAATGTTTATATTTAAATTCCACTAAAGGTGTTTCTAACGGAGAAATGTGCTATGGTAAAACTATGTGGTGTTTGTAAGGCATCTTGTATAATTGAAATATGGCATACTAGTCAAACTTACTTCGATGACTGTGCCAGTCAATTAGCCAACTTCAAATGCATGGAAGAGACTGCAGGAAAAAGTAGGATTGGCTTTCGTGTCGCATCATTCCAGATGTTAATACTTTCTTTCATTCAGTTCATTCATTCATTTTGGAAGAACTGCATGGTCTTGCTGGTTAGCTGTTAATTCATTCATTTTAGAAGATGGTGCATGGTCTAGCTCATTAGCCCGATTTGGCAGAATTATCTACTACATAATGAAGAACACCCTCGACCTTTTTGTTCTGCCTAAGAATTGCATAGTCTTGATATTTCTGAGTTATCCTCCCTACGAAGTGCTTTGAAATATATTCTTTTTCTTTTAATATTTGGTCACCAGCCGAAGTATACTGGAAAAGAAACTTGCCGATGCTGACGTCTCAGAGGAAGATCAAAATAATCTACTAAAATTTCATGAAAAGAAGGAAACAGAATACATGCGTCTGCAAAGGCACAAAATGGGAGCTGATGATTTTGAGTTACTAACAATGATTGGAAAGGGTGCATTTGGGGAGGTAATATCTCTATTGAAATAGCTAATTGGCTGTTAACATCTTTGTTTGTTTCTTGTACATTTTATTCTGATATTACTACAATCCTCTATAACCACAGTTTTCATTTTAGCTTGTTCTGAATGTGGGTGGTAAACATCTCACATGAAATAGTAAATTTTACATCTTTATTCCCCTTGAAATCTGGAAAATGCAGATGCTGAAGTGATGACCCAAAATTTATACTGCGTTGATAAATTATACCATCTTACCAAACACGTATAAATTTTATCCTAGGCTTAATCCTGGGACATCCCACCTTATCCTATCCAACTTTATAATTTTATCCCATTTTCCTGGTGGAATAAATTAGTCCAGGGATTACAATCCTAGTATAATTTAGTTCGTGTACTAAAACGACCTTTAAGAGCGTAAAATAAAATTAGTAATTTGTGGGTCAATGCTACTTTGGCTAATTACTTTCCTGTGATATTTGCATCATATAATCACGTTAACATATAAATCTAACATATAAAACACTACTTTGGGTAAGTGTTTTATGATGTTTGCTTGAAAAAAGAAAAGGAAGTTCTAAATAAGGAAAGGAGAGATCACTTACTGATTAGGTAAGCTTCTTAGGAAACTCAGATCAAGTCTAGATTTCTATGTTTGAATGCAAGCATGACTGCATGAGAAGGTCATATGTATAGATGTTAAAAGTCGGTGCAGCTGCATTACTGTTGGACAACTGTTTAGGCGGCAATAAGGAGATAATTGAGTCCTTAGCTACTAAGTAAGAGCTTGTAGAACATTTTGAGTTTTGAAGTGAATTTGGCCAGTTATAAGGTTCGATCAAATATTTTCTGAGCTGTCTATTAGACCCGATGGAGGTGTGCTGTAGTTAGGGAGGTAATTCTATACCAGTTAGTGAATCCTGTAGGAGTCGATTACTTAGCCTAGGACTTAATAATTGTGAATGTCAAAATGGTTGGCTAAGTCTTTCTTGTGGTGGTAGAAACTATCTTGAACAGAGTGACTTCAAAATTATTATGCAGTGCTAGATTCAAGAGTTTTTTATTAACTTTCTCAAAGCGACTAATCTTTCCAGCATTTCTGCCATATTAGAGTGTAAAACTTAATGTATGTATACATATATTTGGAGAGTGAAATATGTAAGAACATATTATATCAAATTCTGTCTATCAATATAATCTTAGAGTGCATATATTATGTCCATGTATTTCTAGTTAAAACTTATATCATACTTTATGACAAGACAATAAAGTCATTCCCACATTAACTAGATTTGGGTCCCTGAACCACAACATGTTACTTCGGACTGTCAAGTTCTTTCTTCTCCTGGTGGATGAACTCTGTAGGAAATTAAAGGCTTCAGTATGGATATTCATGATAATATTATTTGTATGTGTAGTTCATAGTAATAATGTGATGTAGTCTATATTTTTGTCAAAGGGGAAAAATTAAGAATGTACTACTACGCAACCATGAATATGACCAACAACACTATGAGTACGTGCCTTTAAATAGGTTGAAATTGAGGAGCTGTTTACTTGCACTTTATCAGTTCTGAGGATGGGAGGGGGGTCTTTCTTAGAGCTTATTCAAGACTTCAAGCAAGAAGATGGGATTTTTCCATCTTTTCTTGGGATTCTACTTGCCACTGCCTGGGATAGTTTGCCCATATGTGTTTGATATTAATTCTATCACAAGAAGTGTTAAACTTGTAATCCTCTTCTTAAAAGATGATTTGCTGGATATGCTTCTCCTATAGTATTAGCTTAGACACTAAGAGATACAGATATATATTGTAGTTGAGACGAACTTCAGAATGTCATCCATTGGAGGTGGCTGAGCAGAGCTAGAGATCACACTACAATTAGTGATAGAGGGTGATTTTAGGCCTATTCTCCATGGTGCTACTTGAAGGTGAAATCTAAGTAACAGAGTGAGGAGCGACTCCTTTCCCTCACAATTACTTGTCATTCCATGGGCAAAAATAGAAAACTAGACATCTGAAGCTTCTGTGTGAATCTAATGACCTTCTAATGAGCAATAAGGAATTCTCACCTCACCCTTTCATGAGGATCTGCCCCTTAATCAAGCCTTCTTGGATGGATAAATGGGCAACACATTCTTGTTACCTGAGCTTTTTATTCCCTTTTTCAATTTAATTTAACTTGCGAGGTAATTGTAAGGTGTTGCTTCTATCGAGAAAAAGGTTTTGTACAGATCCAGTTGATACAGTTCTCATTCTTTCTCATGTAAACCTAAGGTTTCGTAATAATGTCTTTGTCTAAGATAGAAAATTTGTGTTTTCTGCTGGGTAGTGCTCTCCTTCATGAGTCACAAGTTTGTAATGAATCTCCATTAGGTGGAATCTTGCCAGTTACGGGATGACATCATATAAGCAGGTTGCCCCATGATCTGCTAATGTAGTAGTTGGACTAATGATCTGTTGAATATGCTTGGAGTGCTTGTATTATACTTTCAACACACTGCTCTAGCTGCAAAATATTTCTGAGCTCGATATCATGAACTGTGGATAGGAAATTCCCGTCTCAGAAAGTCTAAAGGATGTAAACGTTCGTCTTTTTTCCCATTACAGGTAAGAGTTTGTAGGGAGAAAACAACGGGTCATGTATATGCGATGAAAAAGCTTAAGAAATCAGAAATGCTTCGTAGAGGACAGGTATATGAGTATGAACATCAGATTCCCTTAAGTTCTGCTACTATATTTACTGGTCCTTAGCTGTTGGATATTATTAGGTTGAGCATGTAAAAGCTGAAAGGAATCTGCTCGCAGAGGTGGACAGTAATTGCATTGTCAAACTGTATTGTTCTTTCCAAGATGACGAGTTTCTTTATCTTATCATGGAATATCTACCTGGTGGTGATATGATGACCCTACTCATGAGGAAGGATACACTAACTGAAGATGAAGCCAGATTTTATGTTGCGGAGACTGTTTTGGCTATAGAATCTATCCATATACATAACTATATACACAGGTCATAACTTCTTTTGATACCTGGTTGCAATTTGTTTTGTTTTATTGCTTCATTTGTTCTGGACCTCTTCAAACATCCTAATAACAGTTTCGAAAAAAAAAAACACCCATCCTAATATTGTTTCCCCTACACTTTATTTGCTGCAGAGACATTAAGCCTGACAACCTGCTGCTTGATAGATACGGTCATTTGAGACTATCAGATTTTGGTCTTTGTAAGCCATTAGACTGCAGCACCCTAGAAGAGAAGGATTTCGCAGGGGGTGATAGTGCCCATGGAGCTTCTCGGAGTGATGGGTCTTCTGCGCCAAAACGCACTCAGCAAGAACAATTACAACACTGGCAGAAAAATAGGAGGACACTTGTGAGTCTCCAACCTTTGGGTATCTTTTTGGTTAACTTCCCTGTATTATTCTTTCAGAAGACACTGGTTGTCCTCTTATTGCAATGTCATTTTTCTGTTGGTAATGTAGATGGAACAATCATTAAAATTGGTATATGATGACAATTAGTATGCCCCATATTGCTTGTGGAAGTGGGTTGTTGTCTCCTTATATGGTATTGGGCGATTCTCATCTTGTGAACTAGCTTTTGGGGGTGGGTTAGGACCGAGGTCTATTTTCTTAACATGTATCACATCCTGAACAACCCTAATATTGGTTTATTCAATGTTTGGACCTCATGTCATATTGTCCACGCTCCAAATGTTGATTGTTTTTTAGAATGTCCCACATTAATAGAGGGATTGAGTTATTAGTTGTGGGGTTTGAGTGTGTATTTTCTACACAATGACCATATTTCTTACCACCTAACCTGAAGTAGCAATGTTCATGTGGTTTTGTGGATCATTTTATAGTTGATTTTGTTTGGTTGGTGAAGCTGTGTTCGTATGAGCCATTGTGAAGCGAGCTGCTATCACTTCATATGTGGGCTTCAAATAATGGTGCACAAGGTGATTCCGACAAGAATCAACCCTTTCTTGAATTTCGACTTTGATGAGTTGGATCAATACAACATTATTGTATATTACATGCTAAAATTAGTTATTTTGATTGCAATTTAATTTTATCATACTAAATTCATACATTGATATATTTTAATATCTGTAAAAAATGTGAGCTTCACTTATCACTTCAAACTCTATGGGCCCTGTTACTTTTTCATTCTTTTTGCTTTTAATAACACTGAGAAGAAGTCAATCTCTTACTAACTAAATTCCTCCAATTGCGGAAACCCAGGCATACTCTACAGTGGGTACACCAGACTATATAGCTCCTGAAGTCCTGCTGAAGAAAGGTTATGGAATGGAGTGTGACTGGTCAGTACAGTTTTCTCATGTATATGAACGGGCTCTTTGAGTTTTACCTTCTTTGCTTTTGTTAATTTCTGGAAAATGTGATCTTATGTTTAAGTTTTTCCAAGATGTACATGTTTGTTTTCTCACTCCTGCCTACTGTGTCCTCTCCTCTCTAGTTTTCGTTATTTGAGGTGTATTCCTGTTTCCTTTTTTGAGAAGGAGGGAGGGGTGCTAATCCACGTCCTTATATATTTTGTCCTCATGTATTTGGCATACATTTGCTCTTGTTCTTCAGGTGGTCACTTGGTGCTATTATGTATGAAATGCTAGTGGGCTATCCACCTTTCTATTCTGATGATCCCATGTCAACATGTCGCAAGGTGAGCCTTCAGAATGCTGCCATTAACGATCATCATTGAATCTACTTACTTGTATATTTTCCTTGGTTTATTCCGTAATTTGTATCTTCCTCATTGGGACAGTTCTACTAAACTCTCCTATCATCTTATTCAAACCTCTGAAATATTTTCTTCATCTGCCAAGAACTATTTAAACATACTTTTGGTACTTAGCTAAAAGGACTAGACATTTAGACCAAACAAGTATCAGGTTCTTAACCAATTTTTTTAAATAAAAAGATCTCATCTCTTTGCTTTTATTTCACTCGATTGTAACTTTTAGCGCCTCTAGTCATTTAGGGAAAATATATAATTTTCAAGGCCTTGAGAAATCTACGGAGTATAACCGAAGTACTTTAACTGTTTTTGACTCAGAAAACCACTTTTACTGCAAACATGATTTCTATATGCCCTTCCACTTGATTTGGTAGTTTAAAAAGGAGAAAATTCAATGCCCTTAAAACTTTTGAGAAGAGGATCATTTTACTTTTTATGTTTTTCTTAAATTCAACCTAAACAAAAGCTGTATTTTGTTTGATCATCTAGCTCCCGTCTTCGTCGTCGTCGCCCCCCCCCCCCCCCTCCCCCAAATTCCTTTCTTCCCTGCAAATGTTATGATCATCTAATCTTCATTTTTGAATAATATTATAATCTTTTAGTATGGGTAATCTCCAGAAGGACAAGAGAGTTCTACTTTTATGATCATTGTCTAATTCCATTTTTATCTGTAGAATATCTTTCCCAGGCCAATTTTCTTCCCTGAAGGATGTTCTTAACTTCTTATTAATTCCCCACCCTGATGAACTTCTCTCGTCCTACATAGGATTATACTTCCAACTAAATCTCCAGTCATTACCAATATTATATGTGCTAACTCTTTATTACATTGCTTTATTTAATTCCAGAGAAGATGTGAAAGGTTTAATCCTAAGAAGTACTAATTAAGAAACGTTATTATGGTAGGGCAGAAGGTTAAAAAGATAAGCTCGTAATAGAAATTGGAAATGGAAGAATGCGAAATTAGTTTTTCCCCCACCCATTAACTTTATACTTATTAGCTCAATGTGATAGTTCTATGAAATAAATAAATGAAAGAAGGCTTAAAAAATTACAAAAAAGAAGAAGAAAAGAAACGCTTAACAAGGTAGGAGTAGAGGCTTAGAAAGATAAATGATGGAATCCCAGAGTGAGGATTGGCTAGTGTAATCATACATATCATCATTCATAACAGGCATAAAGCTCTGCACATTGCCATGGTCGATTTACTACTATTTTCCCCCTTATTTTTAAGCTTTTTTCCTAAAATCTGTATCTACATTTTTTTACTCTCTTTTTTCTTATTGGCTTCATATTGAACCTTTTTCCATTTTTCTTTTTCCTTTCCCTGAAATATCAGGATTCATCTCTTCATCTTCTAAGCAACTCTATCCTTGATTTTCCACAAACCATTGTTCTTTTTCACAAAGAAATTACTGGAGAGATCTCTTAGAATCTTATCATCTGTATAATCATATCCTTGTACCTGCAGATCGTAAACTGGAAATCACATTTAAAGTTTCCTGAGGAAGCTAAGCTATCTTCAGAAGCGGAAGATCTTATTGGCAAACTCCTTTGCCATGTTACCCAGCGACTAGGTTCGAATGGTGCTGATGAAATAAAGGTGTTGTATGGTGTGTCCTATTCTATGTTCTTTTATCAGTTTCTGTGTAATTGCAAATTGTAAATTGCGTGCTTTTTTCTTTTTTTTTTCTTTCTTCTATATCAGGTCCACCCGTGGTTTAGAGGAATAGACTGGGACAGAATCTATCATATTGATGCCGCCTTCATCCCTGAGGTTACTGATGAGTTGGACACTCAAAACTTTGAGAAGTTTGAAGAGGTATTGATGTACCTTTTTTCTTCTGCTAATGTGTTTCACTATTATGTGCTTAACTCGCTTTTGTTATCTTCTTGTTCTCAGCAGTCTGAAACACGTTCTCAGAGTGCATCAAGATCTGGTCCTTGGAGGAAGGTATTCACTCTCGTGCATCATGTGGGATTACGTTCTACTTTCTTTTTCCTTGAAATTCGTAACGTTGTATATTTCTATATATGATCAAGATCAATCAGTACATTGGTTGTTCTTGCACTATATTTACATCAAAAGACTCTTAGAAACAGGAGCTATTCTCGTCTTCTAGAGGGAGTCTAGTACATCTAGAATTCAACAGTTTCTACCGAGTGAGACTGTCTACACCAAAACATTAGAGAAAAATACATTTCATCTTCATCTGCAGACAGAATTGATCCTATATTCAAAACATCTGGAACTCCTCTCTTTCCCTGCAAGCTGGAACCATTCTCCATCTTCCTCTGTCTCTGACCTACAAACCTGCCTCTCTCCAACTTGATAGAGTTTCAGAAATTTTTTCAGGCATTATCCATGTGATATTTCTGAGTGCCAGGAACATCCTTCCTACTTGAGTTATTTTGCAATGGAGGAAAATATGATTTATTGTGTCTGTAGTTTCCCCACATAGGTAGCACCTAGGGAAGATAGTCATCCTTCTTCACATCAAGTTATCTTGATTAAGAGCTGTTTCTCTTGCCGAAAGCGAGAAAACATGAAACCTGATATAGTATCTTAGCCTTCCAAATGTGCTTCCAAGGCCGTTCTACTATTTGATGATTGGTAGCCATTGCCATCACCACATAGGCTACTCTTATTACCATCATATTCAGTTAGTCATTGCCATCACCACGAAGTCAACCTTTTCATCGATATGACACCTCAAATCCAGTTATACCAATCAAATCCAAAGACTAATCCAAATTTTATACGCACTTTCTTTATAAAATCTTCAATTGCATTCACCTGACTTTTTTTTACCCATAAGTTTGTCATTCCGATATCAATCCACTCCTTTGGAGCTTAAGATAAAATCATCAATCCTCATTTAGAATCCTCAAGATACACTTCACAACCTAAATGAATCAAAATCGTTCTGACGATCCACCACTAAAATCATCCTTGAAAATAATGCTCAATACAAGCATCCTTTATAACAAACTAGTTTGTTTCTCAAATGTGAATGCAACATTGGATCTCATTATCTGAACATGTCATACAATTGATAACTCTTTAAGTATTTAGTATCCACACTTGAAAATTGACGTATTTATTTCCACATAACACTAGTACCATATTGTGAAAGTCTATTAGATTCATCACTAGAACACATCATACCTATCGAGAAGATTGTACCCAAATAGCCCACACAGATCCACACATGGAATAACTGGCAAAATATTATCAAATTTGTTCTGTCTCAAGCCCAGCGATTCGCGTTCTTAGATCAGGTCGATTACAAGAGTAACATACTTCATAACTCTAACCAAGTAAACATCGGTAGTGTTGTAGTAGTCATTTATGACCTTCTTCGATATACACTTCATTTATGAAATCGTAGTAGAGATTTTGACCTCAATTGGTGCAACATAATTTCGTCTTTCGCTAAGCAAACCATACATGTTATGACAAATTTACTAACTGTACTTTCCAAAGTAATGATGTTCATTATCTAGCCATCCCTTACGAAACGTTTTGAATGTTCTCACCTTGGCAAAGTCATTTGGCTTCACCCACTTACCTCTTCACAAAGTCATTACGTGTAGGTCACCAGTCATTACGTGTTATGTGGTCAATCGGGGTGACATGCTTATTTCCAAGGATGAATCCTGTCTCATTGGTGTTGTTGTTGCCACTTTTGTTGCCGTTGTTCTAACCATATGTGAAATTGAGTCAAGGAGGTCAAATACTAATTTGTATCACTTAGATACCAATTGGATTCAAGTAATCACATGAAAGAAGGTTATAATGATGTTTTCCTCTATGTGGTTTGCGAGCTATTGCATAGGAGCGGAGTTTTACCCTGTGAGCACCCAAAAGGGTAGCGGTGCGGGTTTCCCTTGTTAAAAAAAATAAAAATAATGATGTTTTCCTAAAGATTTATAGACTCTCGAAGAAAAGTGAAGGCGACCCCATATCGTACTGCAAGACTTTACTAGACTTGTCCTTGTGTGATAGATCACCGAACCAATGAGATTATTGATACCAAGTTTGTCACGATCCAAAACGAGTCATGAGTGACACCCATACTTAAACTCCTAGGTGGACGAACCAATGAATTCAACCCCAACTTATATTTATTATTCAACTTATGAAATACAAATCATAATGCGAAAGCTAAAATCTTATTAATGCAAGTAACACAAATCCACTTAAAGTCTATTAAATATTGTTTTCCAAAACCTGAAAATCATCATATCAAGGACATCTAATCTCCAAATATTAATTCTAAGAGTATCAAAGACACCAAAATAAATAAATAAAGTAGCTTGTGTTCGAAAACTAAAGACATCATGCCATGATCGAGAGAATCCAACACGAGCTTGAAAGAATAGCTCATCCTGAAACCTGATGTGCTGGAGATTGGCTAGACCTAAGGGCGAGTCGAAGTCGCTAGTACACTCGTTACACTCCACGAAGGAAAATAAAGGAAAACACAAGTAGGGATCAGTACATACAACATATACTTAGTAGATATCATCTGCTGACTCAAAATAGAAATTAATATGCATAAAGTAATAATATGAAAACAACTACAACGCTTAGTAGGTGGCAAGCAACAATCAGCATGGCCAAGTGGCATCATCACTTAAGCAAGTACGTAATCCGTCCACCATATCAGAACACACATGAGGACTGATTACATACTTGCTTCAGTGTTGTTGTCACTTTTTCCTGTTGTTGTTTGTTGCTTGACACCTGCTAAGTGCTATAGTTGGGTTTTTTATTACTTTATACATATTAATTTCTATTTTGAGTTGACTAGTGATATCTGCTCAATATTTTTACCTTGTACTGACTCCTTGTGTTTTTCTTTGTTATCCTTTTGTGGAGTGCAACAATTTTATTAGCGACTTCAACCCTCCATCAGTCTACCCAATCTCCAACACATCAGGTTCCAGGGTGAGCTGTTCGTTTGAGCTCGTGTTGGATCCTCTCGGTCATGGTATGATGTCCTTAGTTTTCGGACACAAACTACTATATTCATTTATTTTTGTCTTTGATACTCTTGTATTTGAAAATTAGATGTCCTTGATGTGATGACTTTCAGGTTTTGGGAGACGATATTTAATAGACTTTAGTAGATTTGTGTTACTTACATTGACAAGATTTGAGTTTCTGCATTATGGTTTGTATTTCGCAAGTTGAACAATAAATATAAGTTGGGGCTGAATTCATTGGTTTGCCCACCTAGGAGGTTAAATGGGTGCCACTCATGACACATTTGGTCTTCTTGTGTCATCTCCAAAGCCATTTTATTTTTGAAGCCTTGTTCTGGAACTTCAGATCTCTGGGTCCCAGTCTGCCCCCTCCTTCTTACTCACTGTTAATGCCTTCCATTTCACCAAATAGAAACCTTTCTTCTCCTTATTTCCTTGCCGCAAGAAAGATCTTCTAATGTTTTCTAGTCTTTTAATAACACTTGCTGAGATTGGAAATAAGGACATCATGTAAGAGTGGAGGGCATCTAACACAGAGTTGATGAGTATGACTCTTCTACTGCAATTTTAGTGATAATTATAAACATGGCACGCATAATGGCTTGCTGAAGTTTCAGGCGAGATATTCACGAATAACCTTTGTCCGAGTGTAAATTATCATTGATGAACAATAAGGTTGATTTTTCTGTAGTAGTACTTGAATTGTCTGTTCTCCATCTTCCCCTTGTTTCTTCCTTTAACTTTGGTGCCCTTTGTCTTAAAAAGTTTTGCAATCTATGCCCGTTGCAATTACAAAAAATTAAACGGAGAACTGTTTAGAAACTTTTAATGTAAACTTGCTAGAGACACCTTTTCCTATGGGGAATACTTGTGCTTATCAGAACAGTGAAGAGAGTTCAGATGCTTTCAACAGTGTAGCAGACATGTCCGAGCCATGTCTATATTGGAATGTTGCAAAGAAGTTCTCAAGCTGTGTGTGGTTATTCTGCCTTTTTATTGAAGTCGTGGAAGGACTTCACTGATGAGTTGAATAGTGATGTAACTGTGCAAATTTTGGGCAACTTGAAGTTGCATAGTGTTGGTGCTGAAACTGGATTAAGGTCAGAAAGAATAGAGTAGCAAGTCAAACTGATTGAGGGAAAAAGCAGATATACGTTAGGGCTCCTTAATAGATGCTACATTACATGGTTGGATATTTAGGCATACCTTAACAGTGATTCCCACTTTAGAAATGTCTGCAGTTGGACTTCTCTTGTTTGTTTTTCATGGTGATCCTTAGGTTTTCTGTTTCCGTTATTTTTATTGTCGTATTCATTATTCGTTGGACCCTACAGTTTTTTCACCTTTGTCAATTCCCTCCTTATCTCATTCTTACCTACATTTTTGCAGATGCTCTCATCGAAGGACATCAACTTTGTGGGTTATACATACAAAAACTTTGAAATCGTGAATGATTATCAAGCGTCTGGAATGGGTATCTCTCCCTCTCTCTCTCTCTCTCTCTCTCTCTCTCATTAAGTCCAGAGGACTGTAACATGGCGGAAACAACTAGAGTGTCAAAGTGGAGAAAATATGATTTATAAGATATAAGATGTTTGTTATGATATTTCAAGACAATTGCTGATGCAGCATTTTCATTCTCTTTTTACATAGATGGGGTCTTCTTGAATCACTTCATGCTTCTGCATGTATGGACCTCCTGGATATCTCTAGGTTGTAATATTGTTTTTAGAGTTCGATCTCATTTTTGTAAGCTAAGATGAGATCCAACTGCATGATTTCAAAGCACAATAGCACAGTGGGTATTAAATTTAAGATATATTAAATAGCCGGACCTCATTTGTTAGCTTCTTCTAGTTGCCATGTTCTCTGCCTTTTTCTTTATTATTAGTATCTTAATTGTATAAACTTGAAAGTACGGTGCTTAAAGAAGCTGAAGCCAAAGAGTACAGGAATAATATTGAGGGATCTGGTGTTCCTTGTGAAAAGTTGATGCAAGTACTTTGGACAAAGTTTTTTCCTTTGTGGTGGTTCTTCATTGCTCTGTGAAAGTTAACTGAGTTTGAGGTCTCATTTTTTTCCGCAGCTGAACTGAAGAAGAAGAATACCAAGTCAAAGAGGCCAACAATCAAAGCACTATTTGGTATACTTACCTATCCCATCTCTTTATTTAGGAATGCATCTAATTTGGTTGATTCTTCCCGTGTGTTTGTGTTGGTTCTCATCTGATAGAGTCAATGCTTTAGAATGAAATACTATAATTATCTGTGTCAAACTCAACAGTTTTATTCATGGGGATTGAAGTCCTATGCTGGTAGTATCTTGAGAGAATCAGTGGTCTTTTTGCATGTTATTTTAGTTTTTGTTATTTCCTCATCTTTCGAGGAGAGTATTTATCACACTTCCCTTCTATTTAATTCTTGATGATTATACCGATTCAGAAAGAAATAAATTAGCTTCATCTTGGATGATATTTTTGGTTACAGTATCCTTTTCCGCTATGGTCAAGAACTCAGTTTTTTCTTCTATTTCTGCCTTGTTTTTCAACAGAGGACGAGTCAGAAGGATCAGAGTCAAGTAATTCTCAGAAATCCCAAGGAAGCTTTGTAAATCTCATGCCTCCATGATATATAGAGAGCTTGTTGAACTGTTGTTAGCAAAGTTTTGGCAGTTGGTTAGTGGCTATTTGATCAGGGATGTAAGTATTTAGGCTGATATCAAAGAAATATTGTTATGTTGGATATGAATCTAATATTGTTAGAATTTGCTTGCAACAGTCCTCATCTTTTGATTAAGATATATAGGTCATGAATGACAACTTTGATCTGTCTCTCTATTACTTGGTTCTTTCTTCACTTGCTTTGAAACCATACCAGAGTACGCGTAAGTAATCGCATATTCAAATGACTGGTTCAGTTTCTGGCCTTAAGTAACCAGACACGGATCCAGTATTTGATAGCAAGTACATGTTCGTTTGGACACAATAATTTTGGTTCAAAATTTTACTAAATAGGTATAGTCTAGGATTTACCTCTATTTCTATGTATTTATATCTCAATAATCCAGATTGTTTCTGCCAGACGATCCAGAGTGTATAACTAATGTATTAGTTATCCTTAGATTTACAGAAGTCTATCAAATAAGGTATTACAGTCGACCCTTTCTATATAGAGTTTGTCTGAAAGTTGCATGACTGATATATCGAGATATTATTATTATATGAGTATAGTGTTCTAATGTATCCTTCCCAATGACGATTAAGGTCTTTGCTTCTTGTAAGATGTGGATTTTTTTATTTTTTTTTTAAAATATAGTAGTACTTATGGTAAAGAATAAATGATACATCCTAGGATTTAACAAACATGTGAAAATCATGTTTTCTAATTTGTATTTACATAGTAGATTCCAAAAAAAATATTTTGTTGGTAACGTTATGTTTAAATAGAAAATTTCATTTTTCGGTTGAGATGTCCAAGCTCATCAACTAGGTTTTCTCAATAATATTGCTTTGATTTTACTATTCCATAACTATATCTCTAATAAGGAAAATAACAAATCTATTTAACTTTTTCGAGAACTATATTATTGTTATTTTTTCTACATGTCGATATATAAATATTTGCTTCTACATGCATATATCAAGATTTGAAGTAAGATGGTATATTATTGCACAACTAACTATAGCTCGAAACAATCCTACTTCAAATTTTAATGCGGGTATCGAACATTCGGTAGGAAACAAAAAAAAATTATAGTATGTACCTTCCATTTGGATTATTAATTTGATGGAATTGAATGCTGTTACTTAAAAAACGATTATGCGTGATTTATCATCAATATATAACTTAATTTTTTGTTAACTATATTTACTTGTGATAAGCCAACACATTGAGCATAGATATGACAACTAATACTATGATACATCTTATGAATAATACAATTTTTCATGATTCGTGAATCACCCATTTCTTGTTTACTAGCCGCAAATGACATACGAAAGGTGATAAACTCGATCGAGAAAACACATGGGGATTGCGATCTGACACCTTTCCTATGGAAAATCCCCGACTCAACCAACTCGATCGACCTTCTTAGGTTTTACTTTTGATTAAGGAGCTGTAGTACTAGAGTTAATTGATGAGTCATCAGGAGAAAAAGAAACAGATCAATAGGAATGTATTATGAATTATTTTATACGATGATGTAAAAATAATAAAATTAATTAAGATAAAATCAGCATTTGAACTGTCATATGGTTTGTCCATTAATATCTCAACTTTATTTGCATGTCTTATTATGCCGGCCACATTTATTCAATCATAAACTAATAACCTAAACCTACGACCATTTCTTTGTACATTTTATTATAAGACAACTCAATTCTCCTCATCTACTCAAATTTTATTTTCATTTATCTTTATAAAAACATGATGCAAGGAGAGTCTGAATTAATCCATCAACATACTCCTCTTGATCAACCCAATGAACAATGGGATTATTGTTCCCTTAATCATCCCTCCAAGACATTAATCACCGAAAATCGCGCTAATAATCCTGATCAAAGAAATGAACTTTCCCAATGGGTTGAGCAAGTCACTAGGCAACTACTCATTGAAGATTTGCCTGAAAATGAATTTAGTGATACAGACACAGCGACATATCATGTCTCTGCATTATTAGGAGAGCTAAGGCCTAAGAAAATTGCGCGAAGTTCTGAGGGGAATGGAGGACATGAACAACAACAACAACATGAATGGAACTCTAGTACTCATGACGATCATCATGTAGCGAGAGATGAGATGGGGGTTAAAGGAATGAGTGGACTAGATGATCAAGGACTAAACTTGATCACACTTCTTTTGGAAGGTGCTGTTGCTATATCAGTTGATAATTTGGGAGAAGCTCATAGAGTGTTACTTGAGTTAACACAAATGGCATCACCCTATGGACCCTCTTGTGCTGAAAGAGTAGTGGCTTATTTTGCCAAAGCAATGGCAAGTAGAGTCATCAACTCATGGTTAGGTATATGTTCCCCTTTGATCAATTACAAGGCTGTTCATACTGCTTTACAAGCCTTCAACAACATCTCACCATTCATAAAATTTGCACATTTCACCTCTAACCAAGCAATCCTTGAGGCATTTCATCGTCGAGACAGAGTCCATATCATTGATGTAGACATCATGCAAGGTCTACAATGGCCGGCTTTGTTTCACATCCTCGCCACTCGTATGGAAGGGCCTCCACATGTTATGATGACAGGAATAGGTACATCAATGGAACTATTGATTGAGACAGGAAAACAACTTTCCAATTTCGCCAAACGCCTTGGTATGTCATTTGAGTTCCATCCAGTTGTGGGGAAAACAGGGGAAATCGACATATCAACGTTCAAAATTAGCAGGGGAGAGGCTATAGCCATACATTGGGTGCAACACTCTTTGTATGATGCCACTGGCCCTGATTGGAAAACAATGAGACTCCTCCAACAACTATCACCAAGAGTTGTGACACTAGTAGAACAAGAAATAGCACTAGGGGGTAGTTTCTTGGACCGGTTCGTGGGATCCCTCCATTACTACTCAACCATATTCGACTCGTTAGGAGCCTTCTTGGAGAGTGATGATTCAAGCAGACATAGTGTCGAACACGGCCTACTTTACAGAGAAATCAATAACATATTAGCAATTGGAGGGCCAGCAAGAAACGGGGAGGATAAGTTTAGGCATTGGAGGAGTGAACTATCAAAAAATGGATTCATTCAAGTGCCAATGAGTACAAATTCAATGGCACAAGCTCAATTGATACTAAATATGTTCCCACCAGCTCATGGTTATAGCCTAGTACAAGGTGATGGAACATTAAGGCTAGGGTGGAAGGATACTAGTTTGTTTACTGCATCTGCATGGACCTCTCCAAATTCTAGATAAGATTCATTTGGAATATGTACTAACTATTGTTATTAGACAACAACAATATATCATACTACACGGTCGACTTTATAAATTCTCACTGTTTATATCATTTCATCAACAACAACATATTAGTGATTGACTATTATGCATGTTATTAAAATTCCTAGTTTGTTATATACTATAACTTGTTTGTGTGTAACAACCCTATTAAGTTAAAAAGTTATCGAATTTCATAGAGACCTGTATCAAGATTTGTACGTACATTTTTTATTTGGTAGTTTTTTATCATACAAATATGCGCTTAAATAATGTGACATTATTGTTTAGCTCAAAATATAGTTTCATTCATCATTGATATTTATATACCTAAATTGCTCGTACAATAGTACCAATTATCATAAGCCAGAGTATATATGGTGACATTATTGTTTAGCTACATATATAGACTATGTAACATAGGCCATTGTCTAGTGGCATTATTTAATGTTCAGGGGAAATTATTGATTCTGGTTCCTTCTGTATAACTTTTGAGCCTAGCCTTTTGGGATGGCTTATTGGTTTAGACACGAATGATCTGGAATTATTTTTTCTCAATGTTTTTTAAGTCGAGTCTGTCGTATAAGACTTGTCTAGTGCAGTTTACATTTCTTGTATGGTTTGCAAGCTATTACATGGTGAAGGATTTATCCAGTGCGCACAAAATGTTCACTCGGAGGACAGAGATTATGACAAAGGTTATAACGGCCGTTGTTTACCCTAGGTTAAAAAAACCTTTGAACATTGACACATGGAATATAAAAAATTAACTACGATTAATTATATTATCAAACTTATTGCAATTACAATTTACGTACATTTTATCATCCCCTTCTGAAACTAATTCTAGCTCATGATCTCCTTGATGTCCGATGCCCAATGGCAAATCAATCACTCCTCCGTTTCACATAACTTGATCCGTACTGATCTGACAGATTTCTTAGAAAATCTTAATAAGAAGTGTATTTTACTAAGTTATGTACTTAATTAATACTAAGAATAGTATGAGAAAAAAAATAAAATAATCTTAAATTTGCTAAAACAAATAAAAAAAATGAAATATTTATTTTTGATATAAGAACCAACTAAAATAAACGGAGGGAATCGGTAGACTACTATATGTATATACAATAGCTAATGTGTCAAAGAAGTCATAATTACATCTAAAGAATGAATTAGTAAAATTAGATGGTTATACATAGTGGAGGTTTATTCAGTGCTCACCTAAAAGATACAATTTATAATAATTACGAATTAGCTTAATTAAAAAAAGTTAATTAAACAAATTTGGATCATTGAATGAGTCATTTACAATTCCTTTCCTAGCAATGACTTGAAAAGTAGTCAATTTCGTAGCTGGATAGAAATTTCATGGACCAACCACGACGATCGACTAATCCTAAATAGTTTTTTAATAAAAATTATTTAATTGAAATATTAGAAAAGGTCTAAAACTTTGGAATACCAACTCAACTAAAAAATCTAAATCAAATAAATGTAAATATAAAATACAAAACAATGCAATAAAATAATTCCACACATATAGCCTTATAGCAAAAATATTCAAAATTAAAATAGAGGGGAATTGATGATGACGATCTAGAATCTTATTGTGAATCTACACAAATTTATTATCTTTTGATGCAGAAGTAAAAAAATCAAAGACCAAAGCAAAATAAAAATATCCACCTCAAGATATTTATCTTTGATAAAGTGATATTGGATAAATTTTATAAAAAGTTATACAATTTTAAAAGTAATTGTACCAAAAATTTCATAATTTCATTTATACCTTAAAGATACGATACTATCATATTGATAATCAAATAATCACATTTATTTGAAATTTAAAAAATTTTAAACTGATAAAGAAATTTATTCTTTCAAATATTACTTTTATATATTAATTTATCAAATTCATCATCATGTAAGGTAACATAATTATCTAATTTTATATTTTTTATGACAAGGAAAACTCACAGTCGTTACTCTTTGGGTGAGCACAAATTAAAAACTCCACTTCTATGCAATAGCTCGCAAGCCACATAGGAGAGGTAACCCGCACTAGACAAATCTGGTGCGACGAGCTCGATCCAAAAGGCGAAACCCCTGGAAATCTAATTTTCCTCATTTTTATCTTTACTTAGATTTAGTGATTTTATTTTATTTTGCTATCCTCTCTTTTTATACTAATTTTATCATGTATCTATTACCCTTTTTTTTTGAAAAATAATTATGCATCAATAACAAATTATTAATATATATGATATTATTTTACAAAAAAAACGACATAATATGTTTAAACATAATATTTATCAAAATAATATAATACAAATTGATATATAACATGTTCTTTTATTTCGATAAGATTTTATTTCTTTAATTAAGTAGTGAATAAATTTCTAACCTTATAAAGTAATGTCAATTTTACCAAATTTGGACCCGCACGTTGTACAAAACTATTAATTCAAACAATTATTTCGTTTTTCCTTTTTCTTTTCAAAACAGTCAATAATCATTTTCCCTTTTTTTCGTGAAAAAAAAAGCTGCTTTTGTTTTTCTCTTTTTCCCCAATTGTCGCTAATTTGTCCCCTGTTTTTCTTCATCTGCAAATGAAGCTGAACCAAATCAACAAAATTATATGTATATATCGGTTCGTACATTGATTATGCGAAAAAAATTGATCAATGGGGATCGGTGATTTTGTTTTATGAATTAGGGTTTCAATTTCTTGTCGGTATTTGAAAATTGTAGCCGATTGACAATATTAATCGGTTCTGAGTTGAGAATCATAGCTCAAGATTAGTTTTTTAAGTTGAAAACGATAATTGGTGTTATCCATTTCTGGGATTTGATCCATAACTGGCTGTTTTTTTTTTTTTTTTTTTTATGATACGTATATTGGGTGGAAATTCGAATAGGAACGTGTGATTGTTGCTGTTGAATTATTTGGTTGTTGAAATCTTGAAGTGGAGTTGTTCAGTTACCATGGATCATGTTGTGGGTGGGAAGTTTAAGTTGGGAAGGAAGATCGGAAGTGGGTCTTTTGGTGAACTTTATTTAGGTATGTTATTAGGTTTATGGCTTTAATTGCGTTGGATTTGTTTCGATTATTGACTTTGTTGCTGATATTTGACCTATGTTTTCTTAGTTGTAGCTACTCATGTCTGATTTTGCTTAATTTGATTCAGGTGTGAATTTACAGAATGGAGAAGAAGTTGCCATTAAGCTGGTATTTTACCGCCAACCAAAAATGCCGTGTTTCTTTACTAGTTACTTTTTTCATGAAAAATCACTGTAGGAATGAGTGTGAGTTTTGGAGACCTTGTGTACATTAAGATTTGTCTTGAAATAAGAAATTATTTAGTTTTGGAATGAAATGGACCTGAATAGAAGACGGGAATGAATGAGGATTCATGTATTCAATCAATCGTAATTAGTTGTAATTGAGGCGCAGTTGAACAACTGACTGACTGGCTGGGGAATTTGTGCTGCTATGTTGTTTATTATGTTTGTGTAATCTAATGCATTTATTGTTAACTTGATGTTTAGCTCATCTTTAGTATCATTAGAGTTTTGTCATGGTATCCTATTTAGTCTATTCAGATATAATGGGTAGGGTGGATTGGAAAATCCTTGTTTACCATAATTACCTTGGTAATCACATTACTTTAAGTTGTATATCTGTTGTTAGATTTCTCTAGTAATAATTAAGCACGAGAGCAAGCATAATTGTTCTATTTTGGTTGAATGATCTATTAAAATGTGTAGAATAGGAACATTTGTAACTTGGGGAATCAGAAAGTATGTTTTGAGTTGTGTAAATGACTTAATTTTCTAGAACCGGTTTTTCTTGTCAAGTAACGACAATGCTTAAGGGTTCCTTTTTTTTCCCGCTAACCTTGCTTTTGCTCACATCGATTTCTCTACTGGGTATCTGTTACCGCTACCAACATAGGGACCGAGTAACTCTCTCACCGAGGCTTAGACAGATTGAAAGAATCACCTAGCATTTTATTTGTCATCTCTGGGGTTTCAATCCGTTTTTGCATCCACTTCATTGACGACTATGTTACACTTTTGGATGCTTAGAAAATGCTCTTTTTTCCTTGGATTAATATCTAAGCATTTTCACCAGTAAATACGTAAGTGTTGAAGAGTTAGGAAAGCAGCAATCATACCTGACAGTCAGCTTCTGCATTCTGTGGTATCATAACCTGTGGAGAAAAAAACTATTTTTGTCTTTCATGATGCTCTTGGAAGTTGAAAGTAAGACTAGGTCTATTGTTTATTAGCTGACGAGCAAATATACATCTAACCAGTTTTTGTGCTTGTCTCACATCAATAAATTTTACTTGATAAAGAAATAAATGCCGAGCATATAGTAAATGACAAGTTGAATACTCTAATGGTTGATGCAACAGTACTATTCTCACTATATGTTCATGAATTCATTCTCTTGGTACTGTAATATCAGGAATCTGTCAAGACAAAGCACCCTCAACTGCACTATGAATCAAAAATATATATGCTTCTCTCAGGAGGAAGTAAGCGTTCCTCCCTCACTTAAGTAGCCCTCTTTGCAAAAAGATTTTAGAATGAGGATGCCATATGTTCTGATTGACTTTCTTATCTATGCCATTCTGCTGTAGCTGGAATTCCCAACCTTAAATGGTTCGGAGTTGAAGGTGAGTACAATGTAATGGTCATAGACCTTCTTGGACCGAGCTTGGAAGACCTCTTCAACTATTGTAATAGGAAGCTTTCGTTGAAAACAGTGTTGATGCTTGCAGATCAGCTAGTAAGTACTTCTTCTTTCCCATTTAAAAGAAAATCACTGTTGTTCCTGTTTGCTTATGCATTTTAGGATAATAATCTTGGGGTATGTGTCTTTCAGATTAATAGAGTTGAATACATGCACTCAAGAGGATTTCTTCACCGAGACATAAAGCCAGACAACTTTCTGATGGGCCTTGGTCGCAAAGCAAATCAGGTTTTGGTTCATTTCTGTCAGAATTTTGTGAATTAATGGAGTTTATTCAAGTCAATGTTTTGCTTATAAAGGGAGGAAAATTAATATTTGTTGGTTTCTTTTTCAGATAATCAAATTTTTAAAAGAACTGTAAATAATTATTTGGTCATTGTGTTGGATGAATAGTGTCTCAGTTCTTATTCTTTATGCTTGTTTCAAATGGCTCTTCTATGCTTCTGTTGTACGGATGTCAGGGTGGTGTGGATTTTGGTCTTATGCGGGGTGGGGTGGGTTTGACTTTATGCGGGTATGGGGCGGGTTGAAACTCTTTTTTGAAAAAATAGTGCGGTTGTGGTGCGGGTTGCAGTTTCTTATCCTAATTTCGTCCCTGTAACATAGCTTTATTTTCCTTTAATAACGGTTACATAATATTCTTATTTGATACTTTTAGTGGAAGAACAGGAAATATTTCCTAGTCATATTTGCTGGGTTTATAAGCTCATTACACTGAACGTGAGAACAAAATTATGCACAGTAACAAAATGATAAGCAAAATGAGAAAAGGAGAAGAACAAAATAGGATACGAAGTAAATAATTCTGAAACTAACAATAATTATGAGAGAACAGTATCGCTTTGGTTTAGTGTTTAATTTGATTGTTGGTGTCTTTATCGGTTTTGATTGGTTGTTTCAAATTATTTAATTTTTTTGGCCTGAAACAAGTATTTATTATTATCTTACTAATTAGATAGTATCTGAGTATAGTAGCTATATTAACAACTGCATGCATAGAGAAAAAAATGAACTGAGATTGAAAATTGAGGCAAGTTATAATTGCATGATTTAGACAAATGAAAATGAGAATAATTAAGTGGTGTAGATTTATGCCGGGTGGGTTTATGTAGGTGAGGTGGAGTGGGTTGAAAATGCTTAAGAAAATTGTTTTGCGCGTTTTTTTTTTTGTTTTTGGGCGATAAGCTCAACCCGCCCCGCATCCGCACCACACCGCCGTATCGCCACCCCTAGATGCTTGGTTTCTGATAATCAAACTCGTTGAGGGTTGGTTATTACCTTGGTCAATTTTCAGACTCAGGCTGACTGAAGTTCATTAAATGTAGTTGTATTTTGGAAATAAAATTAAAGAGTGATTTTTCTCTTTGAAAGTAAACCAAGTTTAATTGTTTTCCTTATATTGCAATATTTTTTGTTTATATAAAATGAAACTTATATATGGAGGGAGTCCGGGGCTGAATTTACTGGTTGATTGTCCCATTCATTGTCTTGTACTTTGGAAGTGCTAATCATGCACTTTACGGAGGATGTTTGAGCTTATGAAATCAATAATTAAGATAGTACTACTTTCTCCATAAATTGATTTGCTATAATATGGGATTTACTTCTGGTTTAGTTGCTGAAAGTTTGAGTTATGTCCTTTGGAGAGGTATAAGGAATCAATATGGAATCAAGGACTTTATGTTATGATGATACTTAAATTGTGTGTGTGACATCATGATAAGATTTTTAATGAATGGCTAATTAATGAGTGGGTTTGAGTTGAAGACTTAAAGTTCATCTCATCTCATCAAGTCCAGTTTTGTATTACTTGTAACAAAAACAGTCCATTGGCTTCCAAAATGTGATGTTGAAGTTAAAGCTTAAAGAAAACAAAGTGTGTGATGTCAAGGTTTTTTCCCTAATGTTCTCAATTCTTAATACAAATGACAGGTGTATGCAATTGACTTTGGACTTGCCAAAAAGTATAGGGACCTCCAAACTCACAAGCATATACCCTACAGGTAGTACACTCTAACCGCTTTGTTACTCGTAATCCTTGCAACTATTGATGTTCTTTTCTGAATGCTTTTGACATTGATTTTGAACAGCTACCGCACTAAATACTAGTGATTGTTCAACATTGCTTCTGAATGATTCCCTCTGGCTAGATGCCTCTTTAGGTTATTAGCTGATCAAATCTAACCCCCATCACTACCCCCATTGTATTTTTGGATTTCATCAGCGCTCTGCCCTTAGTATAGACATACCGGAATGGAGTTGATCGTCCTTTCTGCTCAAACATGTTGCGTCCCCTGGATACCAATAATGAAACCTCTTTTTTCTTTTTTTCTTTTTTTTTCTGAAATTGGTAATGTTGGATGGCAACAATGAATCTTATTATCACTTCATTTTTTTTAAAATAAAAAGTAAAAACAGTGAAAAGGAACCATATTTATCCTCTTTCATTGCTCCTATCATATCACCATCATCCAGATACTTTTATTCTCAACCATTAGTGAGGATTTACTGGAGAGTAGGTCCATCCTAGAGGTACTTGACAAATGGGCCAGGAAATCTCTGGTAATGATCTTAATAAATCGTAGCTGCATTGTGTCTAGTAAAAGTGAACTTTCTAACAGTGTTTTACCTTTCCTGTTCATCAATCCATAAGACAAGGGGACAACATACACTCACTGGACAATCTATTGACTCGTGTATGCATCACTGGATGGAAAATACATGATAGATTGATATAGATACTTGTTATTTGATCACATATGGAGAATACATGATAGATTGATTTTGATACTTGTTATTTGATCACTTATGAAATGTAGACAGTCTTTTCATGAATACTTTGGCAAGCATGCTATGTAAGATGTTTTGTAGTTCGACACATTCCCATTGTTTTTTCTTGCCTCTGTATTTGTACCTTCTTTAATCCAGAAAAGGTACTATCTTACTTTTTAGGGAAAATTTTGACCAGTTTTTTCCTGAGTGAGATTGGAAGCTAGTTAGTTAAGTCCAAACTTAGAATGTAAAACAGAAAAGAATTAAAAAATATTGCTTTAAATTTATCGTCAGGGTAATTTTAATGAGTGGAATAGCCTAATGACAATGGATTATGGTATTTTTGCATTTACTTATATGGTTTTAACATATTACCAGTAACTTAAGTATATCAATCGCTATATGGTGCTTATGACATTAATGTCACAATTGATCCTTGGAAGGGAGACTGTGGAAGGCAAACTTGTTTTTCAAGTTTATGGAACTGGGTGTCCTCTTTTAATTTACATTAATATTGCCAAATAATTAATATATCAGTCGCTGGTATTTGGTGCCTAACTCTTATATTTGGTGCCCTTGCTGCATCATTTTGTTGATCACATTATGAATTTGTTTGAGCTGACTGACGTTACTGCATTTGAGAAAAAATTCTACTCTTTAATATTATCAAGCTCTAGTGTAACGAGTTCCGAGTAAATTGTGACAATCTTATCCTCGTTTCCTTACTGTGTTCCTAATGACAGAGAAGTCTAAAGGAATATATTGAGAAAAGACTTTACACTGGTCAATTTTGTGTCTTATTATTCTTTGATTTGTTCAATTTGTGAGAAACATGTGTTTTAGCTGCCTTTTACATGGTATTATGTCAATATTTTTTCTCAGGGAAAACAAGAATCTGACCGGCACAGCTCGCTATGCAAGTGTCAACACGCACCTTGGAGTTGGTAGGTTAATAATGTTTAGGTTGTCAAATAACTGCAGGTATGGTAAGCCACAGATTCAATTGTAACTGATAAAACATGTGTCTTGTTTTTTTGTCTGGCAGAGCAAAGCAGAAGAGATGATCTGGAATCTCTGGGTTATGTGCTTATGTATTTTCTTAGGGGGAGGTTGGATTTTATCACTTTTTTCTTTTTGTCATTGTTTCTGACCAGTTCCTATGCATTTGCAAATTTATGCACATGTTCATGACTTGATGACAAGTTTTTCTTGCTCAGTCTTCCATGGCAGGGATTGAAAGCTGGTACTAAGAAGCAGAAATATGATAAAATCAGTGAGAAGAAGATGTTGACACCAATAGAGGTACTATATATGAGTACTAATGATTCTTGATGATGTCATCTTCACCACTGTTGTGACACGAGTTGTTTTCTCACAAGTGGACGTCCTTTTGTCAACTGTGATAGAATTACCTTGGAATACACTTCTTATTGTCAAGATAGGTGGTTTAAGATGTACTTATACCAAAAATGGATGATTTAAAAATGTATTTATCTTATTAAGCCAATTGTTATCTCCTCCAGCCTGTCTTGCCTTTAATTTATATTATCTGCTGATGATGTGAGTGATCAGATGAGTAAATTGACACAGGATTGGATGATGTTTCTGACAGGTGCTTTGTAAATCATATCCGTCTGAGTTCATATCATACTTCCATTATTGTCGGTCATTACGGTTTGAAGATAAACCTGACTATTCATATTTGAAGAGGCTTTTTAGGGACTTGTTTATTCGTGAAGGTATATTTGTAGTTCTCTCACTTTTACTATTCCAGTCTTAAGTTGTCTGAGCTGTAACAGTCAATCTAAACCTGAAGTGTGTGCCGAGGGTCTATAGGAAACAACCTCTCTACCTTCTAAAGGTAGGGGTAAGGTATGCATATACACTACCCTCCCCAAGCCCCAGGCCCAACTTGTGAGATCACTTTGGTTTGTTGTTGTTGTAAGTATGTGTTGTGATCTCTCCATCTAAACTTTTTCACTGGTGCAGGTTATCAGTTTGACTATGTGTTTGATTGGACCATTTTGAAGTACCCTCAGATCGGTGCTAGCTCTAGAGGACGTGTAAGTGCTTATAAATATTGTTTTGACTGTTGTTGAAAATCTGTTCTTAAATTGTTTAAGGTGGAAGTGTGCATTTTTTTTGCCACCAGAATATTGGTGGAAGTGCGCCGCTAAATGCTGTGCCATCTGCTGAAAGACCGGGAAGGACATCAGGTAATTTCCTTGACCTGAAGTTTTGTACTTATTGTAATCCTTTCTGACTTTTGATTTCTTAGATGATATGCCCAAAATTATGAGCCAGCATGTACTTCTGTTTGTTTATTCAAATGGTGAATGTTTGGAGATATGTTTTTCATGTAAAATACGAATACTGAGTTTGCAACTACTGAATTTATCATTGTTTGATGCTTGGCATGTAATCTAGTGGGACAGGATATTCGGGACAGGTTTTCTGGTGCAGTTGGAGCATTTTCGCGGAGGAATGCTTCTAGTTCTGGTAGGCATGGGGAACACTCCAGACACAAGACTTCAGATGATATACCTTCATCTAAAGATGTGGTATTGAACCTTCTCTTTCTGAAAGCTATTAAAGTAACTTTTTTCTCAGTGGGAATGGAGAATATTATCGGTTTGCTTGCATGAGCATTCAGCTGTTCATGCTTAATTAGTGAATTACAGTTTAGGATCTCATATTTAGTAAACAACAATAGCAACATACTCTTGGGAGGTTACAGCGAAGTTGCTCGGTCTCTCAAAAATGTTGCCGCACTCGTGTCGGATCCTTAAAGAATACACTTGGAGGATCCCACACGCAGCCCTTGACATTTTCGAAGAGTCAAAGCAACATAGGGTTACAGTGTACTCCAAACCTGACCTCTACCTCAGAGGTAGAGTGGCTGTTTCTGATAAACCCCTGGAAAACAGTCTAGAAAACGAATATACAGTAATTAAACAATAGATAGTAGCAGAGCAATACTATAATCAAACTACATGAAACAACATATAATAACATAAATCAAAAAACAAGAAACAAGAGTGATACTACACAACTACTTGAATCGACAGCAAGTTAATACACTCTTACCTACTAATGTGGACACACTCCTAACTACTATCCTTCTACCCTGAATCCAAGTCCAGACTTTCCTATCTGAGGTGATATCCTCGGTGAGATAACAATTGTGTCATGTCATGTCTAATCACCTCTCCCCAATACTTCTTCAGTTAACCTCTACTTCTCCAGAATCCATTCATAGACAACCTCACACCTGCGCACTAGGGCATTTGTGCATCTCATTACATGCACGAATTGTCTCAACCTCACTTCCCGCATCTTGTCTTCCATTGAAGTCACTCCCTTGTCTCAGATATTTTATTTTTAATCTCATATCTCCTAGTATACCTACACATCCATAGTAGCATCCTTTTCATTTTCTGAATGTGAGAGTTCCTTGATCTGCCAACACTCCACCCCATACAACAAAGTTGGTCTAACCACCACTTTGTAGTACTTGTCTTTAAGTTCGTATATAGTCCATCTTTGAAATGATTGTTTTTTCAGTAAAAGAGTAAAATGACTGAAATAATTTTAAGAAGTATATGCTTATAATTTTACAGCAAGCTGATTCAGATAGAGGCCGTACCTCAAGAAATTGCAGCTCGTCTAGAAGGGCTGCGATTTCAAGTAGCAGACCGAGCTCTTCTGGTGAACCTACAGAGAGTCGCTCAAGCAGCAGATTAGTGTCAAGCAGTGGTCGCTTATCTGCCACACAAAGGATTCATTCTGGAGCTGAACCGAAACCATCACTGTTCTCCCGAACTTCAGTTACGAAGGGCAGCCGAGATGACCCTCTTCGGAGCTTTGAGCTTCTTTCAATCAGGAAGTAAAGGAAGGGATGCACTTGTAAAGAGAAATCTTCTCGTTGTTTGAATCTTGTGATCCTATAAAAGGATGTCTCTGTGCTGTAAATTGAAATTTTCTACATGAAAACTAAAGCTTAATCCAACTTTTCATTATAACTTGGTGTTGTTTTACCTGAAGAGTTCCTGGTCATTGTAACGCTATTTAGCCTCATCCAAAGAAGTGATGAGTATTATGTACTAAGTTAATATTAAATATTTGATGATGATGATGATGTACGAATGTGTAGTGGAGAAATTCTGTTCAAGGTTCTAGTGATGATTATAACTACCAGTTCAAGGCAGCTCATTTATTCTCCATTTCCCAAATTACTAGCATGAAGCTAAAACCCAAATCAACATTAATTGCCCGTAGCAGTACAACTCAAAATCTCCCATAATTTGCTTTTGGATTATGACATAAACGAGTTGATGAAAAACTGTGGATTTCTCCTTTATGATTACACCTTTGCTTTGTAAATTTTGCAGTTTAATGTTAACTAAGGTATGAAAGCTCATCAGATGACATCCTTATCAGTAATATGTACTTTTAATTTGCTTAATATATCAACAATCCTTTAAATTTGCTACTAAATTTCATTTAGACACTCAAGAATTAAAGGGAACCAAATAAAATGTGCAAGATTTTTATGGGTTATTGAGGCATGAAGCCTGTCTCTAAAGAATGTTGACATATTTGTTGTAGATAGCTTAGAACATGCACAAAATGATTTCTTATATTTGAACCATACGCAAATTATTGTTTAATTTTCTTCATCACCAAGAGAAATTATTGAATTTACACACCAAGAGCTTGTCCAAAACCTCATCATAGTGACAATGAAGAGTTTTTTACGACATAGGACATCAAGCAATTTCAGGAAATATGGAGCAGATGAGCAGAAGTTGGTAGCTTCCCATCATAATTAAACAAAAAATCTCAGACAAAAATGATCTCAAAAAGTCTTAATATTGCAGCAAGGCATGAAATATAACAGACTTGTTCTAAATAACATCCCTCAAAGCTAAACAAAATACAAGATCCAAAAATCCTATATATCAATGACACTGATAAGAAAGTTCTCAAGCAGCAATCTTCTTGAGCTTAGCAAGCTCCTGTCTCACAACTCCAGCTCTCTGCAATGTCAAAATACATATATCAGGTCTTGTTAGGAGAAAGAAAAACAAGGTCTAAGGTAAACCACAATGCAAACACAACAGTGCATTAGGATTTTAACTAAAGCTAGTAACACAATAAGATGCACATTCAAATGTTGACCTAGCAGGTAATGGAAACTCAGCCTAGTGATTGAGATCCAGAAATTGACACTACATTCTCTGGATGGATGATTGGATGCACAGATAACAAAATGAAGCTAACTTAAATAGTGAGCACAACCGCACCTTAATCTTTGCCAGCATAAGCTTGAACCTGTCAAAATCGTTAAGTGCAGCTCTCCTCTTCTGCACTATCAACTTCCTTCCCCATGAACTGTTCTCCCACTTGGTCTTCACATCTGGAGAACCAGATAAATTGAGGTTTATTCTCTTTCTAAAGAAGATGGAAGTGCTAAACCAATTGCCAATTTGCAACTTGTAGAATTTCAAAAAGAACTAGTAAGGACCACTCACCAGCAGCTTCCATAGCCTCAATCAGGGTCTTCTTCTTTGGAATTCTTTTGATGTCAATTTTGATATCTGTAAGTGAAAGCCTCTTGAAGTTCATCTGGCTTCTCACCATGTCTGGAGCATCAACAAGAGCCTATAATTACAAAAAAAAAGTGAAAATGAGTTAAATTTTACTTCAGTTTCCGAGGGTATTTTGGCACTCGTCAAGGCAAACTACCAACCATACAAATTAGAGTAAATCATACAATGTTACCACTTCATTTTCAGGGGTAAGATATATAAACATTCAAATTCCCCTTGTAAAGTATAATCCTTGTATCCATTCTATTTTACTCTATTCTACAAAGTAAAAGAAACAAGAAAACGAACACATTTCATCTATAAGCTAAACCAAAACAATCAGAGGTAGGAAGAGTTTTCCTGCATCGCCAGAAAATAAGTCTTGTTATGGGAAACAAGTAGGAATACTTTCTACATATCAAATATTACCTCTTAAACAAAGCACAAAACTGATCCTATTTTAATGGAGCTATGAGGTCACTCGAAAATCCTACACAACTGTACAAAGAAAAACTACATTCCATTCCACACAACACATACTTGAAACCCTATATCACACACAGAAAAGACTATATCCCTTGAAACTATTAAACATAGTATTTTTGTAAATCACAATACAAGGCCTCAGTCAATATTGCTCAATCAAGTTAAAATGATCAGACAATGTAGGCATATTATCATATTCCATCATAGGCCTTATATTAGATCCTCCAAAAAAACAACTTGCAAAAAGAAACACAGCACTAAAAAAATATCTTTACTTTCTTCAAAGCAAACATTTATAATCAGAACAATGGTGGGTATTATTTTCTACTTCTGGGCATTCCAAAGCTCACATTTCAAATATTTACCTCTAAAATAGAACAGAACATTCAGATTACTGCACTAGCAGAACTGTTTCATTCCCTCATAAACATTCTAAGCATGGTATTCATGCTGAATCATTAAACAAGGCCTCAGTCAACATTTGCTCAATCAAGTTAAAATGATCAGACAATGTAGGCATATTACAATATTCCATCATAGGCCTTATATTAAATCCTCCAAAACAACTCGCAAGAATAAAAACACAGAACAAAAAAAATCAAATCTACATTTTTCTTCACAAAAGTATAGTAAGCAGCTCCAAAATGTAGAAATTGTGCAGAAAAAAATTTACCCTATTTTGGTCGATGACGTCGACGATAACAACGAGCCTTCCATAATCCTTTCCATAGTTGATCAGGGCTACCCTTCCAATCTCCACGAACCTCTTGAACGGCTAAAAAAACAAAACCAAAATACATAAATTATCAAATTCGAACACATTTATGAACTTCAACGTCTGAAAAAAAAAAAGTAAATTTGTATAGACTCACCATTTTCGGCGATCTGAAGGATTAGAAGCGCTAGCAGACTACAAATGGCGAAGCTTCAAGGAGTAATATACTGCTAGGGTTTTTCTATGTACTAACATGGGCTTAGGCCCAAAATTTGCTATTGGACTGTGAATAGCCCAATATTCTCAAAAATGGATAAAGTGGGCTAATCACTTTTTGGCTGTTCAAAATATAGTCAAAGTAAAAATTAGGCAAATGACATACTGTAAATAATAAATTACATTCTATCCCTATAATATCGATATTTTCCAAAAATCCCTTATTTTTAAGAATTCTGGATACTTTATAAAATAGAAATGATACTTAAATAAAATGACTGAATTTTTTTTTTCTGTAACTGTTATAGCTAAAATTTGAGTATCTTTTCATGTGTTGGACATGAAATTTAATGTATCAAAGAAATATATTTTAAATTTAATATTTCGTTTTATAGTTTCAATTAGTATTTTGTAAGTATCATGTTAACCTGTTTTTTTATATGTTAGTAGAAGATGAATTGTATTAAGTATCTTTTCAATCTTATCATGATTTTTGAATATATTTGTTAGTATGTTCAATTAATTTTATTAAGTATCGTTTTTTGGTGATCATGATAGAATGATTCTTTGTTTTATTTTTACTTATATTTCGTATATATTAAGGTATCAAATAATACTATATGTGTATCATATTGTCATACATCTGTTATTTAAGTATCATATTTATATGAATTATTGATAAGTATATAAAAATTAAAGTATCTAATTTAAATTGTGAATTTGAGTATCTTTTTATGTGTTGGACATGAAACTTAATGTATAAAATTTAATTAGTATCATTTGGGATAAAAAAAAAGGATTTTTGTAATTTAATACATCAATAGGGAATTAATGAAATTAAATAAATTAAAGTAGTGTATTTTAGTAATTTTTCCGGAAATTTTGCTTAAGAAGACAAATATGTGATATGTATTGTATTTAACATGGTGTGTTAAGAGTTCAAGAAGAAGTATTGGAATTTGAAATGTGAAGTTCATTCTTTAACTTAGCCATAATTATTATCTATGTTTTGCAACTTTGTGTGAATATAAATATATATTTAAATTTATATAAAGTTAAATAAATATACGTAATCATTATACATAACATAATATATGTCATGACTCATGCATGACATAATACGAATCAGTTCTAGTATATTTCATATGAATTGTCATATAAAATGCGTATGTCTACTTGTTAAATTTATAGAAGTTTAAGTGTACTTGTACTGTTGTACAAACTCAAATTTAAAGGACATATATATCAGCTAAAACCAAATTGAAAGTCATGTCCGTTTATTAGGTCAAATATTTTAAAATTTTCTAGTGTTACACTTGCACCATTTTGAAAATTCGCTTGCACCATTGTGAGCTCTAAAAAAATTTAGTAAATTTCTATGACACTACTAGTTTCACTTGTATAAATAAAATATAAGTGATTCAACTTATTTAAATATGAATTAAAAAGAGTAAATAAATCATAAATATGAGTTTAATATTTTATGAGTTCATACTGAAAGCTAGTTTCTCCAATTGATTAAATTTTATTCCTTTTTCTCTTTGGCAAAGAAACTTGATTAAGTACTCTAACCTCTAATGACATGTTAACTCATTCTTTTTTTTTATTAAGTACAAACTAATGATATGTTTGCCAAAAAAAACTTACTCTGCGTCCTGTATTTTATATAAATTTAAGTAATTTAATATTTAATTAGAAATAAAATTGAGAACACATAATATTTGATCAATATTAAGCAACACAAGTCATATCACCATAAATATATATATGTTGTATTAGTTAATTTAGTGTAAATACAATATACTTTAAAGTTATTTTGAGTTGATTATTAATAATATTATATAATATAAGTTTCTTTTAGCATAACATAAATAATCTTAAAAAGAATATCTTAAAAGGAGAAAAATCGGATATTTTTTCCTAAATTTTAAAGCAAAACTAATCTCATTAGCGCCCATCTCATTCACTTGGAGAGTCGAATTTTTCAATAAGAGAATTCAAAATTCAAAAAGTAAACACACGAAGAATTTAGAGGGATCAACATTTACTACTATATATTTATACATAAACAATAATTCTAATTATTTATCAATAATATAATTTTCACAAATTATAACTCGAATGAACCCCTTGATCCTACTTGATTTCGGCCAAATTTCTATTCCCGCCACCCCAATCGTTATTTATTACTAACTAGATTTTAAAAAAAAAACACATGTATCAAACTAAAAAATTTGAGAGTAATATTTAAAATATTTTCATTTTTCCTGTCCACTGTTCATTCGTATATTTTCTAACCACCTTAAAATCTGATTGTTATTTCAACCATAAAATATTTCGAATAAAAAGTGGAAATTTGAGAATAACGTCAATTTCTCATCTTCCCTGTTTTCATTGTACAAATCGAATCAAGACAATAAATACAAATTTAAAAAAAAAAGAAAAGAAAAAAAGCCAGCAAGTTAATCTATTCAAATTTATCTTCATCATATTCAATACAGGTACTTGAAACTTTCAAATTAACATTTGCATTTCAAAATCAATCTCTATTATTTATCTTTCCATGTTGAAATCTTAGCGATCTTTAGTTTTGTAATTTCTTATTTTGTTGAACAAAGACATGGGTAATTCTAAGTCATCCCTTGATTTCAAGAATGATGGTAGGTTATATGTTTGATGAAATGTCTGAATGAGTCTGTTGTATGTTTTTTTTTTCTTCTTAAAGTGGATGAATTGTTCAGTTTTCTTCCCCTGTTTTGGATTGATTGTGGGGTTTGTGTTTTGAATTGACAGGTGTTCGTGCTATGAAGAATTCTTCTTCAGAGGAGCTAGACAGTTACTATCCTGTTAGGCCTGAATGCCTAGCTGATGTTCCCAAGACCCGATTCAAAGCAAGGGTGTGTTGAAAAAATATCACCTTTTTTCACTTTTCTATGCTACTTTACTATATCTGATTCTGTTCTTTGTTGTTCTTAATCATTTGGTGTGTTATCTTCATATTGACAGAGTTAAATGTGTCTTTTTTCATTTCGTTGATTCTTTGACATTAATGTCTCTCGTCTGGTTTAGAAACTTATGCCATTTCTGTCTTTTCTAGAAAATCAATGTCCATCCTTTGATGGTGTCTTTTTCCTTTTCCTTGATTCTTTGACATTAATTTCTCTCATCTGGTTTAGAAACTTATGCCGGTTTTATCTTTTCTAGAAGATCATTGTCCATGCTTTGATGGTGTAGTTGTTGGGGAGATTTGCACATATAGAATCGTCTAAGACAGTTATTTAACTCTGCTTTTAAGTTTTGCAAGATTATTTGGCGGGGCATAACGTTGTACATGCACCCGGACAAAACATGTTATGCCCTACCCAAAGTTATGCCACGTGGTGTTATATCTGCAGAAAATTTTAAAATGGGGACAAAAGGTAAATACCAGGCTTCAAAAGAAACACTGGGTGGAAATTCTTGTAGTTGTTTTATTTGGTCCGTTGGGGGTTGCTAAATGCAAATATGTTTAATCAATCAATTAGGTATATAGTTGAATGATGGCAAAAGCCAGAGTTTTTTTGTTGACATTTGTCTTATTCCTTTTGAAGAAATAAGTGTTATTATTAGCTAGCTGTTTGTGATATCTTCAAGGATTACAGATGCTTATGACACAACTAAGATCCAACTGTGCCTTTTTACACTGTTTGGACAGGTAGGAAAAACTCTTAGTGAAAGAAGATGGAAAGCTGCATTCTCTAAAGAAGGTTATTTGGATATAGCTGGTGTTCTTCGACGAATACAACGAGGGGTATACCTTTTTTGCCATTATTCCTGTATTGTATACCACATTCTCATTTTCCTTTGGATGCGTGTAATGAGTCAAATTGCTTTACTGGTTCTTGTATTTAAACAATTAAGAGCAGGTATGGAAGATGAGAATTGGATCTTTCAAATAAGCAATTTTTGTATAACAACTTAATTTTAAATTGCGTATGCTCTGCAACAGAGACAAGCAAGTGACTGAAAGCTGACTTCAACTTGCAATAATTATCTTACTCCTATAAAACAGTTCGGGTTCATATTTGGAGACAGCTTGTAGTTTCCTCGTAAAGTACTGAAGTTTTTATGTATTGTAATTGTGTTTAATGTTTGATTTCTTCGGAAGATTCTACTTGAGGTAGATTGATGTTTTGGAAATTCTGAATAGTCATACTGAAGGGTTTAGCTATTGTAGAAGCTGGAAAGGTTGAAGATCTCTCCTTCCTAAAGTTGCACAAGGCCCCCCCCCCCCCCCCCCCCCCCCCGACAAAGCCCACCCCTCTTTTCCCCGTTTAATGAAGGACCCTCACCTCGCTTCCTATTCATTTGTGGGTCTGGACCCAATTTTTTTCTTTTCAATTTCTAGAATCAACCAACGGAAAAATCCGTAGCCCAGGTGATTCACAGCCTCCCTCTCGCCCAAATAAATGAAATGGGATGAATTTAATCAATAAGCTTTTTGATTGATCAGGGCGCAGCGAATACCTTTACTTTACTCTCAGACAAGAAAAATGATGGAGCCGCAACAACACTCGATCCTTGTCTTGTTTTGCATTGTCTCATTATCTTGCCACTCTCATTTTTTTTTTCTCTCCTGGCTACTACTCTTCATGATCCAGTTAATGTGACACAGAGAGTGTGTTATTCCAGCCTGTTGTTTACATTTTTTAGGTCAGGTGTTTGGATGGTGAATACAAGTTATAGTTAGTACGTTAAACAGAAGTTATCGGCGCAATGATGAAATGAACTTGAGTACCTTTGTGACTAAATATTAATCTCATGTGGGACTTGTGAGTGGTGTTGCACCCCAAAACCTGTTGACCTTGGGTAAACTAGATCATTTGTATTACAAATTGTTTTGTTTTCCTATCTATTTGTGAGTTAACGTTAAATCATTGCAGTTGTTCTCTCTGACAAATCCTCATTAATAGCTTCATTCTATAAGGGTGTATATTCTACCTTATTCCAAGCTCTTTGAGCACTCTAGGAAGTTATTAGCCAATGGAAGTAGGACCCTCTTTCATCTCTTGGAAAACTAGTATGATCTTACCTCATAAAGTGATTAGTTTTTGTTGTTCTGCTGTGTGCAATAGGTTTGACACTCTCTGTCAGCTGTGTATAAAATTTAGGCTGTCGAAATATACATAAAAGTTGGATAACTTGGTCTAGTGGCATGTCTGTTGATTTCATCATGAAGAGGTTGGGTTAATTACATTTAATATGCCTCTTGCTGTTATTTATCAACAAGAAATTTTTGTATTGATGTTTATCTGGATATTGAATTTAAAGAATTATGAAGCTCATTAATTGTTCTGTGAATGCTAGGGGATTCATCCATCAATTAAAGGGGCGGCCTGGGAGTTCCTGTTGGGTTGTTTTGACCCTGATAGCACATTTGTGGAAAGAAATCAGCTTAGACAACAGCGAAGGTAATGTGAGTCGTTTCAGCAATTATTATCAGTAATAACCAAATAGTCAAACTGGTTGTTTTTAGAATGTAAAGTAAAAAATTAAGATATGAAGTAGTCATGTTCTAATTTTGTACATTTATATGTTTATAGAAAGTCAAAGCACTAGTTACAATTGATTTACTTTTATGCGATGACTTTCTCATGTTTAATAGAGTTTTAATCTCTAAGGTTAACTTTATTTAGTGGTCCCTGCTGTATATTGGTATGATTCAGTATTGAGCATAGAAATGATAAGATGGTGTCTGTAATGCTGTTTTCCACCCTTTCTTATAGCGGACCTTCTGTCTCCTGGTGTGTCAAGATCTGACCCTTTTTATTTCATGAAGTTCCTCATTTATTTTGTATAAAATTTGAATTCTCTTATTCAACTGCAAAAAATCTCAACCCTCTTGTGACTTGCTAGAACTTGCTATGAGGTTTGTCAAGTTTAAGAACTCAAATTTCAGTTTTATTCTATGTTCGGAGGTGGTCAAAGATAGTTTTCATCAACATGCCTGTAGAATTTTATCATGAGAGGTCAATTTGGATGAACCAGTCTTGGGATAAGTTATTGTATAGCTATGTCAATGCCCATGTCTTCAGTAAAAATGTACCATATTCCTTGAATGCCCTGATTTAGTTTGAGTCACGTTTCTGAAATCATCGGTGAAAGAAAAAGAATGCCTGCTAAAGGCTGAGTTCATTTAGTTCTGGACTTTGATCCCCGTTCTGTGGTATATTACTTGGAACCAAGAAGAAAAATGGTCAGTCCAATTTTGAGATTTATGGCCTTTAAAATATAATAGCATATATGTACAAAAGACTTGGTGAAGACAAAAGCTTAAGGCCAACATCAGTATGCTGAAATTAATTTATTATTTTTAGTAGTGGCCTATATTAATGATTTGAAATTTGCATTCTCAGGGAGCAGTATGCTGCATGGAAATCTGAATGTCAAAAGATAGTGCCTGTCATCGGCAGTGGAAAATTCATCACTAGTGCTATAGTCTCTGATGATGGGCAACCTATAACATCTGATGATGGGCAACCTATAGCATCTGATGATGGGCAAACCATAGCATCTGATGATGGGAAACCCATAGCATCTGATGATGGGAAACCCATAGCATCTGATGATGGGCAACCTATAGAGTGTGCAACTAGTACCAGTAATTCACCTGATAATGGTGATGCCATGCCAGCTGATAATGGTGATTTTGACAAGAAAGTGCTTCAGTGGAAGCTTAGCTTGCATCAAATTGGTTCGTACTTCTGCTACTTCTTATTCTCTATATATATACAGTTTATGCTGACTTCTAGAATCTACCAGCATCTCTTCCTCTATTTCCTTCATCTCTTTGACCTAATACTGCAAAAACTTTCTTTGCCAATAACTCTCTTAAACTTTCGTAGAATTTTTTCGTGCACAACTGTTGGTGTTTGAGTTATGTAGTTGTCTTAATAAGTTACCAACAAATGACAAACATAAATAACAATTTAAAAAGAGAAGCTCCAATGGAGTAGCCTAGTACTGGAACTGTTGGAGTAACAATCTTTTGAACCAAGGTTCTAATACCAGCAGAGGCGACAATAGGTGAATGGTCTACATCTGCTAATTTGATTGGTGGAGTTACTTGGGATATCCATTGGATCAATTAATGTGCTTCAAGCTGGTCGAAATACCACCGTAATCAACAAAAAAAGGAGAACCAAAGAACTTTTGCATTTATTTACATGGTCAACATATATATGGTTCTGGTATTGCAGTTCTTAGTTGTTAGACAATTCAATCGATCAGCTCATATCAAAGGTTAGATCTACCCGCATAAGATAATTCAGATGCACCGATCAAAATAGATAAAGGGAGTGATACATCTAAAGTTGCTTCTTTTTCTCAATTTTGTCGGTACATGTTTGTATAGTAGTCAGTGTAATTCTATGAAGTTGAGATATAGCTGTAATGGACTTTGGGAAGTGGAATTAGGCCATGTCGGGGGTACTTAGTTTGCAGGTGTAGGAAGGGTTTTTGGATTTAGAGACTTTGTGTGTATCTTGACTGTAATTCCATAAAGATGATGCTTAGCCACTGGCAAATTGTTACAAGTACAACTAAAGGGCACCTACAGGCCCGCCTATTAATTTCTCTGATAAGCTTAAAATTCATTGAGATAAGCGGGTCCTATTTTTCCGTTACTGGAAGGTGTATTCTTGATTCTGAGTTGAAGAGAATTACACTGACTACTATACAAGTCTGCCGTATGAAACTTACTATGTAAGAAAGACTTGAGAGGAGAGATACTTGCAAATCACTGCCTATAATGACAGTGTCATCGACATATACAACAAGGAGATAGTTCCAACAACAGATTGCCAGTAAAAGACTGAATGATCACATTTTCTCTTTTTGAGTCCAAACTCCTAAACGACCTCGCTAAATTTTCCAAACAAAGCTTGAGGACTCTGTTTCAAGCCATACAAGGATCTCTTCAAGTGACAAACCTTTCCATACTTCCTGAGCAACAAAACCAGGTGGTTGCTCCATATAAACCTCTTCGTGGAGATCACCATGAAGGAATGCATTCTTAATATCCAATTGATACAAGGCCAATTCTCAGATGCAACTAGAGAAATGAACAAGCGTACAGAAGTTAGTTCGGCAATCAAAGAGAATGTGTTTGAATAACTCACTCCATAAGTCCGAGCATACCTTTAGCCACGAGTCTGGCCTTAAGTCTCTCCACAGAGCCATTTCAATGAACTTCGATTGTGAATACCCACTTGCTTCCCACTGGTTTCTTTCCACCAGGTAAGTCTACCATATCCCATGTGTGTTTTTCCTCTAAGACGTGTATTTGCTCAAGCATTGCTTCAGTGATTCAAAGCCTCCTTAAACAGTTTTGGGTACAGATATAGAGTCTGGCGATACAATCCAAGATCTAGATGCGGAAGATAACTGGTTATAGGAAACAAAATTACCATGGAATATATGGATTTCCTAGTGCGTATACCTTTGCGAAGAGCAATAGGTTGGTCAAGATTTTCGACAGGATCAGTTAAGAGTAGGATATGATGACGAAGGATCTGGCGCAGAATAGGAATCATTAGTCTCCCACCTCCTAGAGTAAATCTGAACAACCGGCGGTCTTGCTGGAGTAGATGGAACTGATGCTGAAGGCACAAATAGTAGATTGGTCATTGGTTCTCAATTGAAGAACGGGACGATGAATGAGAAACAACATTTGATCATTTTGGTATGGCCCTGGTAACTTGGTACACTAACCTCTCATCTTTCTCCCCCTAACTCGTACACTTGGGAGGTGCATAGAAGAATGGTGTAGCCTCCGAAAAGGCTACATGAGTTGATACGAAATATTTTTCAAGTTCAGTAGAGTAACAATGATATCCTTCCTGAAGGCGAGAATATCCCAAGAAAACACACTTCAAGGACTTGGGATCCAACTTGGTAATTGATGGTCGAACATCTCTAACATAACAAGTGCTTTCAAACACCTAAGGTTCCACCAGAAATAGGGACTTATTTGGAAAATAATGCTATAGGGCACATTACCTGAAAGCAGAGTAGATGACATACGATTAATGAGGAAACAAGCTGTAGAGAGTACGTTGACCGAAAATTGTTTAGGAACCTTTGTTTAAAACAATAGTGCCCGAGTCGTATTAAGTAGATGCCTGTTTTTTCTTTCCACAACTGCATTTTGAGAAGGCGTATGAACACAAGATGACTGGTGGAGAATCCCATGTGGCCTCATATAAGACTGAAATGATTCTGACTAGTTTTCTTTAGCATTATCACTCTTCAACATGTGCACAGTAGTATCAAATTGAGTCTTAACTTCAGCAGAAAAGGCACAAAAATGGGAAAATACTTTAGATCTATTATTCATAAAGTATATCCACGTCATTCTAGAAAAATCACCCACAAAAAGTGACAAAATATTTATGTCCAGTTTTGAAAACAATAGGATATGGTCCCCAAATATCTGTGTGAACTAACTCAAAAGATGATTCTACTCGCTTATCAACCCTTGGGCTTAATGAGGTGCGATGGTGTTTAGCAAATCGACATAATTCACAAATCACAACCCAATGAAGAAATATTCCGAAACTTGGGACAAAACTTCTTTAATAAAGATAGTGAAGGATGTCCCAGTCGATAGTGTGCTTCAAATGAAGAAATAACACTTGAGAATGCAACAGACCAAGGCTCCCATTCATCAAAGATGTAGAGATCATAAGGTACATGTACTTTACCAATAACCTGATTCTTTCCAATATCACAAAACAAACAATACCGGAAAAGAATGAGATTTAATAGTTAAGGTCTCTTGTTAGTTTACTAACAAAAATTGAAGGCCAGTATGGGAGACTTAATACAGATGATAGGGTAATAAATAAGGTTGGTTTAACAGATCCAGATCCAAAATTGGTACAAGTTGATCCATCAGCTACAGTAATGGCGATGGAGCTTTGTGTGGGTTAAATTAGAAAAAATATTAGTGTTACCCATGTGATTTGTGGAGCTTGGATCAATCACTCATTTATTTGAAAAGGTAATTAGGCATGCTTTCCCTGACTCGACAAAGGTAGTAACTGAAGTAGATTCCTTAAGTGATTTCTGATACTGAATGAATCTAGCATAATCCTCTGCCGAAACCAAAACTATTTTGTCCAATGATGGCCTATGAGCAACATCAACCTTACTTTACCTTTTCTAAACTCTTCCATTTTGTTACCATTCATTCCTACAATATCAAAGCAAAATAACAGAAAAATCACCAAACCTCTCAATATAAAGGTCTTACCAAGAGACTAGTCAACTCCACAAAAAGGCTCAACACAAATACAGAAAACTAAATAACCCAAAAGAGAGTTCATATGGTTGGAATATCCAGCAGTTCAGAGTAACAAGAAACTAAAATATGAATAGCCAAGGGCTCCCAACAGAAAACCAATCAAAGCAACAAAGAGGAAGCAGTAGAGATCATACAGTATTCTGGCTCCAAACAGATCAAACGGCAGCCGAGAAAGGAATTTAAAGTAAAGTATCACCAAAAGAAAAATCGCTGAACCTTGATCTTGATGTTAAATCTTCAAAACGTGGTCCAATGATAAGAAAACCACCGTAAATCAACTGGGTACTCTCAAGGCAATGTCAAATCAGTAAGACAGACCACCAGTTGTGAAGTCACACGAACCAAAAATATAGCAGCGGCTAATTCCAGCAACCACCACTTCAAGTCTCACAACTTCGGTTATGCTTTAATACCATGTGCAAGGAATTATAAGAAAATAACTTTTATCTTATTCAATAGGTAAGCACTAAGTTACTCAGACTCTTCACTTTTGGCGTCATACCCGTGTTGACACGATATGGGTGTGGGGTACGTGTCCGATTTGGTGAACTGTATTTTGGTACTTTGACCAAAATCGATGGGGAAAGTCTGGACAGTTTTAATGATTGTTGTAATCAATACAAAAATTAAGGTGAAATTAAAGAAATGGAATGCCTTTTATATAGAAATTTCTATGTCACTCCTTTTCCTTTAATCTTCTTTCATGATTCTCCTCAAGTTCTCCACATAATATCTCACAATTTAGGTTGTATATAACTCTACTTTTAGATATTTTAATTATTTTTGGGGAATCCCCGCACCCGTATCCATATTCCTGAATCTTATAAATTAGATCATGAAGGATCCGACCTCTAGGTCCCTATATCGAACACCTGCACCTGAGTTCGAGCAACTTAGGGTAAACATGTATAAGTACAATAACATTAGAAGCTAACTAAGGAAAGAAATAAAGAGGAAATCCTAAAGATATGCTATCTATCAACATCTCTGTACAATATCAAGTAATAGATCTATATAAATTCCACAACAAATAACATCCAATGCTGACTGGTCAATAGCGAGATGAATTTTGCACATCACTTTGAGAAAGCTTCCTAGGTAATTGAGTTATCTGCTTCCCTTCCACAGGTTTTGTGGACATGAAATAAGAATGCTGCAGTATAATAGGAAAGCATATGCTGGTTTTCACTTTACATACATAATAGAAAAAAGTACCAAGAGTCTTTGGTAACTCTCTCTGCTTTTCTCCTTACTCTTGCCAATTGTACAAGACTTTTAATAAGCATGTTGGCATTGCTTAGTTCCACTTCGTTGTTGTTCACTTGAAAGATGGATTCACTCAATCTTTGCTCTCTTAACTCCAACGTGGTATATTTTTGGAGTGAGTTTGAACTTTGTGACAGGAAAATATTTTAAAGAACTGTGAGCAATTTTTAATGAAAAAGTGATAGTAATCAACATGATCCTAGTACAGCTGTCCAACTTCTGCTATGCATAGATTGCTTGTATATGAAATATCTAGAAACCAATCTTTTGGCCTGTCTAAAGAAGCTGGTGTTTCAAGATAGACTGATTTTTTTAATGATATCTGAAACTATCTTGGCTTACAATGTTTATTTAGGTTTGGATGTTGCTCGAACGGATCGTACTCTTGTATTTTACGAGAGTGAAGCTAATCAGGCAAAACTTTGGGATGTACTATCTGTCTATGCCTGGATGGATAAAGATATTGGTTATGTTCAAGGTATTATAGGAGAATAAGACATTGTCTTTCAATATATCAAGGTCATTCATCAACATCCCCTCTCATTTTATGTGAACAGGAATGAGTGATATTTGCTCTCCAATGATAATTCTACTTGAGAATGAAGCAGATGCATACTGGTGCTTCGAACGTGCAATGCGTCGATTGGTACGTCTCTATTGTTGCTATTGCTCTATTAGTGGTTACTTTTTAAGATGCTATTATTAGAGACCTTACATGAGTTGCAATAGCCAAAGGTAAAGGACAAAAAGTAAAAACACCATAATGGCCATAACATTGTTTGAACTTCTATTTAAAAAGTTACCGCTGGAGTTTCTCTTCTTTAGTGATCTACCTTGAATTTAGTTATAAGCATATTTCAAGTTTAATATATCTTCCTTTTTTTCAAATGATTCCCTTGCAAGGTAAAGTTGGTCAGGTAAACCTTGCATACCACCGGAAGAGGGATGTAACTTGCACATATATTTGTATTCTCGTTATTGACATTTTTCTTTCATCTGGTGCATTCCTTTTGTGCTCATTCCTCTGCTTATACCTGCCTTCTATTTATAATCACTCAACTTTCATTTCAACAGCGAGAGAACTTTAAGTGCAGCACAGATTCTATTGGAGTGCAGTCTCAGCTAAGTACTCTAGCTCAAATTGTTAAAACCGTCGATCCTAAGCTTCATCAGCACCTGGGTAAGAGAGGGTCCTAGTCTTTGTTAATCGTCTTAGTCACTATTGCCATGAGTATAGTAGAGAACTCAAGATCTTCGTGACATTGTTGCTTTTCCTTTCCTAATCTCTGTTGTAGCGTCTTGGAATGATTTACTGGTGTCTTGTGATGACATATGATTTTGGAATATCGTGAATGATAAATTCAAGTGTTCTCATGATACTATCTGTAGGAGCCCATGTACCTTTTTCCAGTTATCAACTTTCATCATTCGAAAAGGAATGTGAGAAAAGGATTGAGAGAGAGATACCATGGATGATAGTTTTTTTCCATCTAAAAACTGAGTCAAACTTCTTAAGAGTTATAGTTGGAAAGAAAAGGTACAAAGGGAAGTAGTTTCAGCTTTTAACAAATGTGGTTGGAGTTTCGGACAGGAAATAGTTGTCCTTTTACATATCTTGGCCACTGTGCAGGGTAAATCTTTACTAGACTCTTGTGTTTGGAGATTAACTTACCTTAAGGATTGCATTAAGCTAGAAGAAATGGAACAACAAAATAACAATCTCTAATGGTTAGATATCTCTGATGGCTGACGCAAATTACTATAGCATTTTGTCATTTGGGGCCCTAGTAACAAATCATAAGTTAATCATAGTAAAGTCTTGAAAGCCTTCATATGTGCATTTTTTCTACTTTTTTGCAAGTGTTGGTTCATGTAAAATACTTGTAAAATTTTTGCAAGTACATATTGAGAATGCCACATATTATCTTACTTTACTATCAAAACACGAAGGAGAGGATAGGACTAGATGGTACTCCTTCTATATATCTTTTATCTCTCTCACAACAGCTATAATTGTATCGGCAGAGGAGCTAGATGGTGGAGAATATCTGTTTGCATTTCGCATGCTGATGGTACTTTTCCGCAGGGAGTTCTCGTTCGTTGACTCACTCTATCTCTGGGAGGTGAGAAGTTACTTCTTTTCCATTTATTGTTGTTATATATATATAGCAGTGACCTAGTGGGCAATGAAGTGGGTAAAGAATCATGAGGTAGGTTTCACATCCCATTAGAGACAAATTACTAGTTGATTTCTTTCCATCTGTTCTAGCCTTGGTGGACAAGTTACCTGGTACATGTTGTTGGTGGGAGAGGGAAGGTATCCCGTGGAATTAATCAAGGTACACGCGAGCTTGTCCGAATACCATGGTTATCATAAAAGAAGAAGATATATATTGCAATAGCTTGCACTAGGATTTGTTACTTTAATTACGTTTCTCATTCAAGGATTGTTTAATAGAAATTGTATGCCAAAATTTTCTGTTCTAGAAGAGCATAAGTTTTGACATAAAAGGTCAATGGGAAAGAACTAGTTCTTCATAACATCTGAACCATGGGAGCCATGAGAAAATGTAGATAGGAGGAGTTATTTCTATCTTCTGATGGATCCTTTTTTTTCTTCTATTATCCAGGTGATGTGGGCCATGGAATACAATCCAAACATATATTCATCATATGATGACAAGAGGCAACCCCTTCTTTCTGAATTATTGTATGATGACAAACCGAATGATAAGCATAAACTGAAGGAATATGGGAAGTTTGAAAGGAACAATTTGAAAACTGGTGCGGAACCGAATAGTGCTCTTTCTGTTTTCCTGGTTGCAAGTGTTCTAGAGACCAAGCATAGGCGACTTATGAAAGAGGCGAAAGGCCTTGATGATGTTGTAGAGGTCATTATTCTGTCCTTTTTTATCTGTGTATTCCACAACATTATGTCCATTGATGCTGACGATAAAAAGTTTCCAGATCTTGGGCGAAATATCTGGGAATTTGGATGCAAGAAAAGCATTAGATGAGGCATTGAAGGTTCATAAGAAGTACTTGAAACAGGTAAGTTTCTTTGAAGTAGTCTTCAACCTTTTCCCAGTCCCCTACCAATCCACATTAATTTTTTCATATATCAACTAACCATGTGATAGAAGTGCATATGAAAGACAAATGCCATGTATTCATTGGTCTGGTATAAACAACGGGTGTGGATAAATTTCTCCCCACGTAAAAATCCACGACCCTTAAGTTCTCGGTACATGAAATGACTTGGTTTCTCTCAACACACTTAATGCAGGCTAAAAAATCATAGTTGGAGTTGCTTAGTGGTGGTCACTGCAGCAATCATCTCCTGTGGTTAAAGTTTTGTTTTCATTTTCTTTTTTCAATTATTAATTTCAATTTTTGAACTCTATTTTTGTGATTATATCTTCTTGTTTTTTAATCCTTTTCCTTTTTTCTTTAAGGTGTAATTCCTCTTATAAATTCATGAGTCATGTCTGTCTTCTTTCTATTGGTAGCTGGTCTACAGCTCTATAAGAAAGAGGAACATGTATATAAGTTTAGGTATGAAATGTACATGACATGTGTTTTTGTAAGCACATTGCAATTAGTTTCAATTGCTTTGAGACACTAAAAGATGTGTATTGAGTGCTACTAAAGTTATTATTCCATTTTACATTAAAACGTTGATTGGATATCGAATTTAAAAAAATAATAAATTTTTTTTATAGTTGTGATCTTAAGTAGTAGTTTGAAATTCCAATAAAACTAACTAAACTTAGTGTGGGTGGGGTAAATGAGGTGGCAAAAATGAGTTTCAGTAAAAGCAATTTTTAAAAAGGTTAAAGCTGATTTAAGTAAAAAAAAAAGTTGCGCAAGTATGAAACTCTACACATTTGGCTTGAATTGTTCAATGTAGACGGGCAAGTTGAAATGCGCAACAATACTAAAATACACGAGTCATATATAAGATCTAACATATGTCATTGAACTTTGAGAAAACTTTTATTTAGTTCGATGACATATTTAAAGTCTTTTTCTCAATTAACAGTGTAAATTAAGTTGCAGGACTCGAAAAAAACAACAAATGCACCCCGCAATAAGTTTATATGATACAAGCAACGAGTACAAAGCGTAATTTGACACAATCCTTGTTTTTCATTGTTGTTAATTAGTTTGTAAGGGTGTCATTGAAACGAATGATTATGCATTTTTCAAGAGGATTTTGTGCACTCAGACTCAGGTAATACTAGAAGACTGTTCATGCTGAGAACCTACTGATCTTGAAATTATTTAAAGCTATTTTTTTAATATAATCACTCTTTAGTATATGATTATAGAGCAAGAAGAGATTTTCAAAAAGTACAAACATATGGAACACAGAGTTGCAGCAATCACAGATAAAACCTAATACATATAATGTCTACACTAATAGTTTCAACTATAAGAACATATGAAGGATAAAATGGAACTAGTAACTGCTTTTACACAGGAACAGTCTTGTTATTGGCTCCTTCTTCAGTTGAGTCTTCGTTTTCCCTTGACATCTCTTCCAGTGACTTTCCCTTCGATTCTGGAACCAAGAAAGTGAAAAATAATCCAAGAAGGTTGACTACGCCAAGGACAATGAGTGAATTCCTCACGCCAATTCCAGCAGGATACCCTGCATCAGCCTTGCTCTTGTCTTGTGGTTGAGCCAAATACAAGAATCCAAATGCACCAACCATTGCCCCTAACTTACCACATGCAGCTGATATTCCATGGCAAGTGGACCGTAATCTAGCAGGGAAAATCTCAGCAGGCACGACAAATGTGGTGGCGTTGGGTCCAAAGTTGGCAAAGAAGAAGGTTAGTGAATAGAGAACCACAAACCCGATATGGTTGCCAGGGAGAGTCCAGTGGTGGTAAGGAATGGCTAGAGCAAACATGAACACTGTCATCATTGTGAAACCAATCAATTGAATGGTAAACCTGCCAATCCTATCAACGAGGAAAACCGTGAACCAGTAGCCAGGCACTGTACTGCAGAGAGCGATAAGAGTTTGGGCTCTTGCAATCTTCTGAACCTCTTCGATTGCATTCATAGTCTTGGCAGCAGGAATCCATCCAATAGCACTGAATATATCCTTTTGGAACAAGTTTTGGCTGTAGTATGCAATATCAAGAAGAAACCATGTACTAGTTGTGCCAAGCAAGTGAAGCCCATGTCGTCTAAGAAATTTTTTCGTAAACAACCCAAATTCATTGCCAGACTTTACAGTAGAAACAGCAGCAGGCACTTTTTGCTCTGTCCCTATGTCAACCTGCATAACCTTTTCCATATCTGCAGTAGCCTGCTTCACATTCTTGGCTACAAGAGCAGTGTAACGAGCCGTTTCAGGCATCTTCATCCTCCAGTAGTAAGTGAGAAGAGCAGGTAGTGACCCAACCATCAATATGATCCTCCACACATAATCTGCTTGAGGAACCGTTGAACCAAGGGGATCCACTTGATAGGGTGGCGCCTTGAAACTAGCCTCGAATGCTGCAGATATAATGATAGCAAAAATACCACCTGCCAGGATCCCAAACCCTTGCATAGCGAAAACAGCAGCAATAAAAGCACCCCTAGTCTTTTTGTTAGCATATTCAGACATAATAGTAGCAGAAAGAGGGTAATCACCACCAATTCCAAAACCAAGCCAAAATCGAAAGAAACAAAGGGTAGCCATCACAGTCTTAGGTTCCCTACTGAAAGAAAGGCCGGAAGCAATAGAACAGATACACATAAGCATAAGAGTCATGCCATATACTTTCTTTCGTCCCATTTTGTCACCAAGCCATCCAAAGAAGAGTTGCCCCGCAAGAGTACCACAAAAAGCAACACCATTAACAGCCGCGGAGACATTAGGAGGTAATGAACCAGGCTTCGAAGAGCCATCAACATGATAGTAAATACGTCCAAGCAACTTTGTAACTAGAGATATGCAGAAGAGATCATAGGCATCAGTAAAAAATCCCATACCAGCTATTATAATTGCTGTGAAGTGATACCATTGCGTTTTTGCTGAATCAAGTGCATTCAAAACCTTCATATCCCCCCCATTTTTTCCTTCTTTCTGCAAATCAAAACAAATATTCAACATGTAATCTAATCCAGCTTCCAACTGACACCAAGACAATAGCAGGGCATTACCAATTCAAAACAAAAAAAATTATTTTACCACAATCCTTAAGCACAAAACAAAAAGATACAACACAAAATCATGCATAGAAAAGAAATTAATAGAGCACAAAAATTGTAACAAACAAATATGGATATATTTAGAGGCCTTCGCCCACCAAGTTTGATTTAGATAATCTAAATTCAATCCAATCATAAAAAAATCTTTATTTAATTTCGTATTGCGATATCGCACAAATTAAATCACGTGCAAAATCTTAAATCAATTGATGTGACTCATATACAAAATTTTAATTAAAAAATTTCGTATTGCGATATCGCACAAATTAAATTATGTGCAAAATCTTGATGTGACTCATATACAAAATTTTAATTAAAAAAGCACAAAGAAAAGAGACAGACCTGTGACAAATAGAAGTTAAAAAGGTTTAAGATACGTTGAATAAAAGAGGAGTTGAATATTTATATGCAAAACACCTGAGAATGTTCAAAAGTATATTCCTTTTCAACTTTTTAGGAGTCTTTTTGTTTTCCTCTTAAATGTATTAAATTGTTCACTATACATAAAAATAGTAATTAAATGTCCAAAATTGTTTTTTTTTCCTTCTTCTTCTTATTTTATTATTATTATAAGTGAAAAGGGAAAAATAGTTCTCGAGCACATATGTGGTGTAAAATGATAAAATAATCGAAAATCTTTTTTCATGGTGAATTGTGTTGATAGATTTTTGAGTTTTCATTGTTGTTAATTACTGATATGAACATTATTGGAACTAAATCAACCTTTTACTACGCTCAATTATTTTTTGTTTTTGTTTTTGTTTTTATAAATAAGTCCATAATATCATTTTAAAAAAGAAAAAATATATCATAATATAGTTTTAAAACGAAAAAGACTGTTATATTGATAATAAAATAATTTTAGTGAACAAGAATTTTGTAAAAATAGGGATTTATTAATTTAAAAAATTATGAAAGTATTTGTTGTTTGTTTATTCCAACTAAAAATAGGGAGTTAAAACGTCATATTTTTATCCGTCATTTTAGTCAACAGAATTTGTACTAAATACGTTTTTATTAGTAGTTTCTTCCTATTTCTTCATTTTTTTCCACTCCGGAGCTCTCATTGAACCTCCGACTAAATTATAAATATGCTATAATAAAAAAATATTTACTAATTATAGCAATAATATTTTTTTTACTTGATCACTTTTAATTCATTTATAATTTAAGTTTAATAAAAAATACAAAAAACAATTTATTATTCACATATAATACAAGTATTAATGATGGATAATATATTTATCACACATTCTAATATACTTATACATTTTTTACCAAACAAACACAATATATTTCAAAAACAATTATAATTCAAATATATTGCATAAATAATTCACTTTTAACACGTGTTACAGATTTATCACAGTATTGCTATAAATGATAATAAATAAAAAACATCGCTAAAATTAGTAATTATTTTTTAAAAATATATTAATTCATGTAATTTTTCCAGTCTGAATCGCGCACTATCAGGCCTATTCGGGGGTGACGCTGTATATGACGTTAATTACTCAATTTGAGAAAAGTTATTGGTCATATATTAATATACCTTCTTTGATTATGAAGTTGGTGGTGTGTTCTTTTATATATGTTAATCTTTCTCCTCTTTTAAATTTTTTAGACTTTTTGATAGTTCGATTTCTATAATTAGTTGGAAAACAATTCTTGGAAAATTACTTGCTTTGTATACACTTAACAAAATAGTTTTACAAATTAGGGCACATATCAGTCCATAAAACAACTTACTCCCGAAAAAAATATGATAGAATGACTAAAGAGATATAACACGTAACTCCATTAGTTCCTACAAATCAGAATAACATGGCATGGAGAAACTTACATAAATATATTATAATTGAAAAATATTTATTATTTATAGTAATTATAAATTTTTTTCAGTTAATCACTTTTTAAATATTTTTAATACAATTTTACTACATATTATAAAGAACAAGTTATTATTCACATATAATATAAATTTTATTAATAGATATTTATCATATATTTTAATATACTTATACTATAATATATCAAATTTTTTTAAAAAAACATAATATATTTTAAAAATAGTTAATTATTATTTCTATCATTATAAGCAACTATTCTAGTTATGATAGTAGCTGACAGAGATAGTAATGTGAAGTACATGTAATTATAATGATAGAAATAATAATTTGAGTACTGAATGATTTATAGCTTTTGTCAGTGTGAACAAAGTTTTATCTAAAGTAATTGCACGCGACACCATTAAGTCAATGCGAATAAAGTTAATAACTTACGTCTCATTTGTTTATATTAAGATTAAGACGTTTGAATCTGAATATTAATATGTGCATTAAAATTTAGATGTGCTATCAAGATATTGTCTCTAAATCTGAACGCTGAATTATTGAGACAATCTGTTTTGAATGTGCATGCATATAAAATTAAATGCAATATGAGTAAAATATTATAAAAACCTCATAGTAAAATTGTTTTTTTTTTTATATAGAGAATGATATTTTGAATATTTTTACCGTAACAAAGTAATATGATTTATCTTTTAAGAATTTAACATCAAGTTACATCATTAATATGACTATTTTTTCCATTCAAAAACTTTGAAAATCTAATATAATGCAATGTAAAGTAGTTTATATAAAGTAATAAATATATTATTTAGGAAAATATTTTATTTATAATTAGAAATTTGTTATTGTTATCTATCAATTAACTAATACTTTCTTATTTTTAGAATCGTGCTAAATATTATATCATGAGAGTGCTTATCAATTCAAATATGTTGATTAATTTATGAAAGGTAAAAAATATATTAAGTTAATAAGAATAAAAGAAATTATAACGGTAAACTTGTAATTAACATTAATTAAATAAGAAAACAATTTTTATTAGTTGTTGTGATGCATGTAGTCAAATTAAGATAGGAGTCTTATTTTTGAGTCTAATGGTGTTAAGAGTGTGTTACATATGTGATTTATTATTGAGACTCATTAAAAGACTTATAAGAAAATATAACAAACAAACTTAATAAACTAAATCTAAATAATTAAGATTAAATCCTTAAAAACAAACACACTTGATGAGGCAAATATGATGATTAAGATTCAAACTCCCATTAAATGCAAACAAATGAGGTATTAGTGATGCTTATTGTATACATCATCGAATCATTAATTTTATTTTAAAAACTTTTATGATAGGATATTGAGGATTAAGTATAAGATAAAAATTATGTTTGATTTAATTGAAAATATAAATTATAGTTATTTAATTAATTATAACTTTAATCACAAACTTAATTTTGAATATATATCTTCTTATCTCATTCAAATTAATATTATTTTGTTCTATTTCTAAGGTGGAATACAATAGTCCCCTAATCATAATTTGAGTACTATAATAGTGAAATATAATTTTGTTTGTGAATCACGATTATAAAATAGACAAAGATATCTCATGAGTTGAGATATTACATGATACTACTTATCCGATCCAATCATTTATATAAGATAACTTATTCAAATATTTTAGTATAAATAATTAAATAAATGATCTCGAAATTAATTAGCATCCTTAACAAAATATATAATGAAATAATCATGCATTTTATTATGAAACTATTAATCTCTTATAAATGATGATCCCTTGCATATACATAGTATCAAATCTTTCTTTACTATGGTCAACCATTTCTACAATATGAATATAATTTTTATTTCAAGAAAAACATATTAACTTTCATATGATATAATGCTTATATATTCTAACATGTTACACATCTCGATTGTTATTGTATATTAAATCTCACTATCGATGGTTAGACAAAATTGGCAACGCGGGTGACATTTTTGACTTCAAATATAAATATAAAGAAAACATTATAAAATGTAAGATGATACTTTTTAGGGTTTTAGATATGGTAGAAATCATAAGACTTTGTGTTAGTGGAAGTTAGAAATTAAGAAAGTGGTTTCATTAATCTAATGAATAATACATTGTTTTTAAAAACTAATTATCAGCTTCTTCCCACTATGATATGTGCGTTAAAAAGTACTTAGTTTCTACTCACTTCCCATTATCAAGGGCCCTTAATTAAAGTTGAAAGCTTCCTAGACCTTTCTATTTTGCTAATTAATATCATCATGAGTACTAAAAATCATAGTGGAAGGTATACTTTTCAAAATTAAAAAAAAAAATCAGTTGAATCATCAGAATGGAGACAAGAGACCAAAGTGTACTTTTGCCGTTCGATGATCGAATACACAATCTTCCAACTTCAAAGAAAGTTTACTGTAAGTAAGTATTTGCCCACAATTTACTATGATATCTTGATCTAAAATTAAAGATCCCCTACAAGAAATTCGACATATATGATGAAATTATATGTGCAACGAATTTAGACTATTTAAAAGGAATTTTAACCTCCATAATCATTTAAGACCATTTGTTACTATATATATGTTGGGGATATGAAGGGGTTGAATATGACGTCATGTGGAAGCTGATAATTTGTAAATTATATGGTTGATAAATTAGACGGTAAAAATTAATACTAAAGATCAAAATGCTATTATATCAAAATTAATATGAAGAAAAAATATAAAACTGTGGGAAGAATAAAATCTCCCAATAAATAAAAGTCTCTAAACGACTAAATTGTGGATTTTGTTATTTTGTTGTGTTGGAAGAAACAAACTATGTTTATAGAGTACTAAAATCTTTCCTACTAGAAAAGAAATAGCCATTCTAAAACATTTTCGTACTCCAAAACCTTTTTCTAAAAGAAAAGAATAAACTAAATATAAAATAATATTATATTTTTCTTTCAAGAAAAGTAAAAACATTTATGATAATATTTTGTCTTTTATTTAATGAAAAATAAATCTTAAATTATGATAAGAAAATCAAGACAAAACTCCAACAATATATTTGTACTTTCCCCTGTTTATTGACCAAAATAAATAGGGGAAAATATCAAATGTACTTCTAATATGATTTAGAATAGGTTAATTTTTTCTTTTATCATAGTTTTTACTTTAAAATGTCCTCAAACTAGTAAAATAGTTCAAAAATATCCTAACAGTTTCTCCAAAACAAAAAAAAATAAATTGGGGTCAATTTTATTCTTGTACTATTCGGAGCTAGGTTGGTTCCTTTTAATAAATTCAAAAACAAAAATGACTTTTTTGTGATGATACCTGTGCAAACACAGGTATGAAAATGAAGTTTTTTTTTGTGATCCTACAATTGGAATGACATCTAGCTCATTTATACCCATAATCCGATACTGAATCTTTTTTTGTGTCATTCCCAAAACCCATTATCATATGACAATGCACCATATTTCAGTCATTTGTGCATTGATTTGTTTGATCTCTTTTGAGATTGTAGGAAGTGAGAAAAAAAAAAATGCAAAAAATAATTATAGTGAGCAAGAATAAAGTCAATGGCAACCTCATCTTCATATGCTAAATTGATGGTACGTCTCTAAAGGTATTTAGGAATTTATGTTCATGGTGCACCTTTACGACATCAACAAAAATGGATGATAAATTAAAGATGACAACTCCTTCTTTAAATTGGATAGTGATTTAAAATTTCGACGTCTTTGTTTTGCCAAAAATTTTCATGGACGTCCGTTAAGATCTTATCTATGGAGCTAGTATGTCAGCACGACCAAGACGATCCATTTTCAAGGACAAACGAACACCAGAGCTGGTAAATCCACTATTTTACCAATTTTCATGTGCTATAGTCCACCATCTTTTCTTGTAATCTGTAATTTGGATATCAATTTTGCCAAAGTTTTAATGAATATCTGTTAAGACCTTAGTTATGGATGTTGGGTTATGGGTCTTTTTCCCTTCCTATGTGGATAAATAAAAGGCCAATTTGGACCAACCCATTTTTGCCCATAGGCCCATTCTTATGAGGCAATTATAAGCCTATTTAGGTCTTATTTTCATATATACAGAGGATTTTTCAGCAGCCAAAAAGAGAGAAAAAGAGCAGTTTTTCGCAGTAAAAAATCAGCCCTAACAGCCAACTTCAAATTGCGATTCCCGCTTCGTTTCGTGTCCGATTGAGCTGATTTTTGGACAGCATATTATCTTTATCTCAATCTTTGATTAGGAACTGATAGAGTTGGATTTGGTGGTCTGCAGCTTCAGTTTTGCTGTCGTGAACAGTAGCTGCGAAATTGGTGATTTTGCTCATTTAATTCTCTAGATTTGGTGCAATCTTATTTTGTTGTTGCTCGCTGTTCACTTGTTTTGTGGTCAATTTGGAGAACAATATTGTAACTCTTGGTGATTATAGTGGAGCTTTTGGTCCCGTGGTTTATTACTCTTCACATCGAAGGGTTTTCCACGTAAATCTTGGTGTCTTGTGTGATTGATTTATTATTGTCTTGTTATATTTATTTGGTTGAATTACTTGCTGCCTTACTATCATATTGCTTGTGGTTGTTTGTCTTCTCTTGGTTCAAATCGAGAAGGGAAAGTATAGACTTGGGTATTCTTCCGCTGTTATCCTGTCAGACATTCATTGTTAGTGCCTTGTCTTTCCCAACAAAGTGGTATCAGAGCATTGGTTATTGTTGATTGTCGTTTTGAATGATGGAGGCAAATATGAGCAAAATAGTGTGTGTTTAACTGGTAGTAACTATCATATTTGGAAAGGCAAGATGAAAGATCTTCTATTTGTCAAGAAGATGAATTTACCTGTGTTTGCTTCTAATAAGCCTCAGTCTTTGAATGATGAAGAATGGGAATTTGAGCATCTGCAGGTTTGTGGATATACTAGACAATGGGTTGAAGATAATGTTAGAAATCATATTGTGAATGAGACACATGCCAAAAGTTTGTGGGACAAGCTCGAGACACTTTATGCTTCGAAGACTAGAAACAACAAGTTGTTCCTATTTAAACAATTAATGAATATCAGGTATAAAGAGGGCACTCCTATTTCTGATCATATTAATGATTTTCAGGGTGTTCTTGACCAGTTGTCCGGAATGGGTGTAAAGTTTGATGATGAGATACAGGGACTTTGGCTTCTTAATACTCTGCCAGACTCTTGGGAAACTCTTCGAGTTTCTTTGACTAATTCTGCTCCCAGTGGTGTTGTAACCATGGATATACTAAGAGTGGTGTCTTGAATGAAGAAATGAGAAGAATATCTCAAGCCTCATCTTCTTCAGCTTCACACTCCGATGTTTTGGTTACTAAAGATAGGGGGAGAAACAAGTCCAGAGGTCAGAATGATAGAGGTAAAAGTAGAAGCAAGTCAAAGTCTAAATACAGAATATTACATGTGACTATTGCCACAAGAATGGGCATATCATGAAATATTGTTACAAGCACAAGAGAGATATGAGACAACAAAAGAGAGAAGGCGATAATGAAAATCGTGTTGCTGTTGTTGCTAATAATGATCTTCTTGTTTCTTGTGATGCAAATGCCATTAATCTTGTTCGTGATGAGTCTAGCTGGTTTGTGGATTCTGGTGCTACTTCTCATGTCACGCCAAAGAAGGAATTATTTTCTTCTTATACTCCAGGTAATTTTGGAACGTTGAAAATGGGCAATAATCATGAAGTTGAAGTTATTGGCATTGGGACAGTTTGTTTGGAAAGTAACAATGGTTCCAAACTAGTTCTCAATAATGTCAAGCATGCTCCAGATGTTCGCTTGAATTTGATTTCTGTGGGATATCTTGATGATGAGGGTTATGTTAATACACTTGGTGTTGGCCAGTGGAAGCTTACTAGAGTTTGATGGTTGGGCCGTGGTGACAAGTTGTCTAACTTGTATGTATTTCAGGGCTCCATGTCCAGAGACTCAGTAAATTTGGTGGAGAATGATACTTCATCAGAGTTATGGCATAGAAGGCTGAGTCATATGAGCGAGAAGGGGATTGATAGTTTGGCTAAGAAAAATTTGCTTTCTGGAGTGAAACAAGCAAAGTTGAAGAAATGTGTTCATTGTTAGCCGGTAAACAGAAAAGAGTTTCTTTTCAGAGTCATCCGCCTTCAAGAAAGATTGATTTGCTGGAGTTGGTACATTCTGATTTGTGTGGTCCTTTTAAGGTAAGATCTCATGGTGGTGCACTTTACTTTGTGACTTTTATTGATGATCATTCTCGCAAACTCTGGGTATTTCCTTTGAAGTCCAAGGATCAAGTACTTGCTGTGTTCAAGAGTTTTCAGGCCTTGGTTGAAAGACAAACAAGGAAGACATTGAAATGCATCCGCTCAGATAATGGTGGTGAGTATATTGTCCTTTTGATAGATATTGCAGAGAGCAGGGTATTAGGCATCAGAAAACTCCTCCAAAGACTCCTCAGTTAAATGGTTTAGTACAGAGGATGAACAGAACTCTAGTTGAGAGGGTTAGATGTATGCTTTCAGATGCTAAGCTGTCAGATTCCTTTTGGGCAGAAGCACTTAATACTGCTGCTTATGTTATCAATTTATCTCCTGCTGTTGCTTTAGATGGTGATGTCCCTGACAGAGTTTGGACTAGTAAGAATGTTTCTTATGATCATCTTAGAGTCTTTGGGTGTAAAGCCTTTGTACATGTTCCTAAGGATGAAAGGTCAAAGTTGGATGTTAAAACTAGGCAGTGTATCTTCATTGGTTATGGTCAAGATGAATTTGGCTATCGTTTCTATGATCCTGTATAGAAGAAACTTGTTAGAAGCCGTGATGTTGTGTTCTTTGAAGACCAAACAATTGAAGATTTTGACAAAGCTGACAATGATGTTTTTCAGAGTAGTGAGAGCTTAGTTGATGTTGATCCAGTTCCATTGACTATTGCACCGGAAGAAAATCTTCATAATGATGAAAATCAAGTTGATAATGAAGATGGTGATCATGTTCAGAATGACCGGCATGATGTTGTTGATGCTCCAGTGCAAGATGATGTGGTTGTCCAACAACCAATTATAGATGCTCCAGAGAGTTCTCTCAGACGATCTAGTAGAGAGAGAATTCCTTCATCTCGTTATTCACCCAATGAGTATGTACTCTTGACTGATGGGGGAGAACCTGAGAGTCTTGATGAGGCCATGGAAAGTGAAGAAAAAGAAAGGTGGTTTGATGCTATGGAAGATGAGATAAAATCTTTGCATGATAATCATACCTTTAATTTGGTTAAGTTACCTAAAGACAGAAAAGCTTTGAAAATAGGTGGGTTTTTCGGGTGAAACATGAAGATGGTAATCCAGTTCCACGGTACAAAGCTAGATTAGTTGTCAAGGGATTTAATCAGAAAAGGGGAGTTGATTTTGATGAAATATTCTCTCCAGTTGTGAAGATGTCATCCATTCGTGTGGTTCTAGGCTTGGCTGCAAGTCTAGATTTAGAGGTTGAGCAAATGGATGTTAAAACTGCTTTCCTCCATAGTGACTTAGATGAAGAAATTTATATGGAGCAACCGGAAGGTTTTGAAGTCAAGGGTAAAGAGAATTATGTTTGCAAATTGAAGAAGAGCTTGTATGGTTTGAAACAAGCTCCCAGGCAGTGGTACATGAAGTTTGGTTCTTTTATGAGTCAGCAGGGCTTCAAGAAGACTTCTTCAGACCATTGTGTTTTTGTGCAAAAGTTCTCTGATGGTGACTTTATTATTGTGCTGCTTTATGTTGATGACATGCTTGTTGTTGGTCATAATACTTGCAGGATTCAGAAGTTGAAGCAAGAGTTGAGTAAGTCTTTTTCTATGAAAGACTTAGGAACAGCAAGGCAAATTCTTGGCATGCAGATTGTCCGTGATAGAAAGGCCAAGAAATTGATATTATCACAAGAGAAGTACATCCAGAAAGTACTTCGCAGATTCAGCATGGACAAAGCTAAGGTTGTCAGTACACCTTTAGCTATGCACTTCAAATTGAGCACGAAACAGTGTCCTTCTAGTGATGATGAGAAGGAAGATATGAAGAAAGTTCCTTATGCTTCAGCTGTTGGTAGTTTTATGTATGCGATGGTTTGTACAAGACCGGATATTGCTCACGCTGTTGGAGTTGTTAGCCGTTTTCTTTCTAATCCGGGAAGAGAACATTGGAATGCTGTGAAGTGGGTTATGAGATATCTCTGTGGCACTTCTAGTCTGAGTTGTGTTTTGGTACAGGGAAGCCTATTCTTTGTGGTTATACTGATTCAGACATGGCTGGTGATGTTGATACTCGCAAGTCTACTTCAGGGTACTTGGTTACTTTTGCAGGGGGAGCTGTGTCTTGGCAATCTAGGTTGCAAAAATGTGTTGCTCTATCTACTACAGAAGCTGAGCTTATTGCTGTCGTTGAAGCTTGTAAAGAATTGCTTTGGATGAATAGATTCTTGGGGGAACTTGGTTGTGCTCAAGAGAGGTATGTGCTTTATTGTGACAGTCAAAGTGCTATACATCTTGGCAAGAATTCTACGTTCCATGGTCGGTCTAAACACATTGATGTGAGATACCATTGGATTCGAGATGTGTTGGATTCTAAGTTGCTTGAGCTTGGAAAGATTCATATAAATGACAATGGTTCCGATATGATGACTAAAGCTTTGCCAAGATGGAAGTTTGAAGATTGTTGCATGGTCGCCGGGATGGCGGTCTCCTCCACATAGTCGTGACGGGGAGAATTGTTGGGTTATGGGTCTTTTTCCCTTCCTATGTGGATAAATAAAAGCCCAATTTGGACCAACCCATTTTTGCCCATAGGCCCATTCTTATGAGGCAAATATAAGCCTATTTAGGTCTTATTTTCATATACATAGAGGGTTTTTCAGCAGCCAAAAAGAGAGAAAAAGAGCAGTTTTTCGCAGTAAAAAATCAGCCCTAACAGCCAACTTCAAATTGCGATTCCCGCTTCGTTTCTTGTTCGATTGAGCTGATTTTTGGACAGCATATTATCTTCATCTCAATCTTTGATTAGGAACTGACAGAGTTGAATTTGGTGGTCTGCAGCTTCAGTTTTGCTGTCGTGAACAGTAGCTGCGAAATTGGTGATTTTGCTCATTTAATTCTCTAGATTTGGTGCAATCCTATTTTGTTGTTGCTCGCTGTTTGGCACTTGTTTTGTGGCCAATTTTGGAGAACAATATTGTAACTCTTGGTGATTATAGTGGAGCTTTTGGTCCCGTGGTTTTTTACTCTTCACATCGAAGGGTTTTCCACGTAAATCTTGGTGTCTTGTGTGATTGATTTATTATTGTCTTGTTATATTTATTTGGTTGAATTACTTGCTGTCTTACTATCATATTGCTTGTGGTTGTTTGTCTTCTCTTGGTTCAAATCGAGAAGGAAAAGTATAGACTTGGGTATTCTTCCGCTGTTATTCTGTTAGACATTCTTTGTTAGTGCCTTGTCTTTCCCAACAATGGAGCCAGTTGGTCTTAATGGCCAAAACGGTCAATTTTCAAGGTTAAACGAGCACCAGAACAAGTAAAATCCCAATTTTCATATTTTCATGTGCTATAAATCCGCCAATTTTTTTTGTGGTCAAAAATTTCGACGTTATTTTTGCCAAAACTTTCCATGGACGTCTGTTAAAACCTTAGTTATAGATCCTATAGTCCCTGATGGCCAAAATGACCCATTTTCAAGGTCAAACAAGCCATTAAGTAGGTAAAACCCCTATTTTACCGATTTTTGTGTGCTATAGTCCACCATATTTTTTGGTGATTCAAAATTCTGACGTTACTTTTGCCAAAAATATTCGTCGACGTCCATTAAGACCTTAAATATGGATCCAATTGGTTGTTACAGCCGAAACGGCCCATTTCAAGGTCAAACAAGCGCTGGAGCAACTAAATCCCCCATTTTACCGATTATTCGTGTGTTATAGTCCATGGATATTTGGTGATCCTTAATTCCGATGTCACTTTTGTCAAAAAAATTTGTGGACATCATTTAAGACCTCAGCTATGGAGTCAATTGCTTACCATGACCAAAATGATCAATTTTCAAGGTCAAACAACACTAGAGCAAGTAGACCCCCATTTTGCCGATTTTCGTGTGCTATAGTCCATGGATATTTTGTGATTCGAAATTTCGACATGACTTGTGCTAAAAAATTTCATGGACATCCTTTAAGACTTTAATTATGGAGCCAGTTGGTCACCACAGCTAAAACGATCATTTTTCAAGGTCAAACGTGCCAGAGTAGGTAAACCCCCTATTTTGTCAATTTTTCATGTGCTATATAATCCATGATTTTTTAATGATCCATAATTTTGATGTCACTTTTGTCAAAAATATACGTTGACGTCTGCTAAGACCTTATCTATGAATCTAGTTGGTCACCACGGACAAAACGATTCATTTTCAAGGTCAAAGAAGCACCAAAGCAGGTAAACCTCCCATTTTGTCAATTTTTTTTGTATGCTATAATCTATAGATTTTGGGTGATCTGGAATTCCGACGTCACTTTTGCCAAAATTATCCTTTAACATCCATTAAGACCTTAGCCATGGAAATAGTTGGTCACCACGGCCAAAATAATCCATTTTCAAGGTCAAACGAGCACCAGAGCAGATAAATTCCTACCGATTTTTGTGTGCTATAGTCCATGAATATTTGGTAATTCGGAATTTCAACATCACTTTTGCCAAAAATTTTCATGATCGTCTGTTAAGACCTTATCTATGGAGCCAGTTGGTCACCACAGCAAAAACAATCCATTTTCAAGGTCAAACCAGCACCAAAGGAGGTAAACCCCCATTTTGCTGATTTTTCATGTGCTATAGTCTATAGATTTTTGGTGATTCAGAATTCCGATGTCACTTTTGCCAAACGTTTGTTTAGACCTTAGCTATATATTGAGTTGGTCAGCACAGCCAAAACGACCCATTTTCAAGGTCAAATGAGTATCAGAGCAGCTAAAATCTCTATTTTGCCAATTTTTGTTTGATATAGTCCACCATTTTTATGATGATCCGAAATTCGGCGTCACTTTTACCAAATATTTTTGTGGACGTCTGTTAGTTATGGATTCAGTTGGCCTTGACGGCCAAAAGTCCCTTTTTCAAGGTCAAACGAGCACCAGGGCCGGTAAACCTCCCATTTTATTGATTTTCGTGTGCTATAGTCCACCTTCTTTTTGGTGATCCGAAATTCTAGCTCATTTCTGTCAAAATTTTTGTGGACGTCCGTTAAGACCTTACCTATGGAGTCAGTTGGCCCTGACGGCCAAAACGACCTATTTTTAAGGTCAAACGAGTTCAAAGTAGGTAAATCCCCCATATTGCCGATTTTCATGTGCCATATGTTGGGAATTAAACACACAACACACACAAATAATCTAGAGAAAATAGAAACGGAACACAAACGGGACACACAAGAATTTAACGTGGTTCGGTTTCCCTACTCCACGACTGTAACAGGAGGATTTTATTTCACTTGTGCTCCTTAGAATTACAAATACAAGGATCATATTTATAGGAAAACCAAATGGTTAACCTAGGGTTTCAGTAATGGGTCGGGCCGGCTCACAAGCCTCCACAAAGCCCAACAATCTCCCACTTGGAGGCTTGAAGAATTTCAACTGTCATCCACTTAGAACACTTGTATGTCTAGTAATCTTTTTCAAATCTCTCCTGCTACAGCGACCTTCTCATCAGTCAACTGAAAGGCCCGTTGAAGCTCCCCGAAGCTTCAAACATCAGTCACGGGCTGTGAAACTGCCCTTGACTCGTCCTCGGTCCCTACCGGCTCCCACTTGAGACACGAACTGCCGGATCCTAGAACTCCCTGAGAACAAACACTCTCTATACTCAGCAAGAAATTTTCTGGAGACGTATCAACAGCTGGAATACTGGTTCTCTTGACCCACTGTCTTCTAGGAGCCTTGGCTGAAGCACGTCCGGTGCTCCCACTGCCACAAACGCCTCTGACTGGTCTTCCTGAACCTTTCCTTGCTCGTTCATCCTGAATCTGACCTATGGCTCTAGGTTTCTTTCTTGCAAAGACAACCTTCTTCTGCCCACGAGATTCTGTGAACCGGACTTTGTTTTTCTTCTGAACTGGGGCGGTCACTCCCTCAGACGGTAATCCGACAATATACAACGATCCTCTTTTTGTTCCACGAGCCATGACAAGATTGCCCCTCACGACCTTCCACTGTCCATTTCCGAACTTCACATGATGTCCCTGTTCATCCAACTGCCTAACAGAAATCAAACTTTTCGTCAAGCTTGGAACAACTCTGACATCCTTCAAGGTCCAGAAACCGACTGGCGTCTTCAGCACCATGTCACCCATGCCCGTAACATCAAGAGCTCTATCGTCTGCAAGCCTTACCTTTCCAAAGTCTCCAATAACCAGATTCTGCAATGCTTCACTGCTGTGGGTAGCGTGAAAAAAAGAGCACCAGAATCCATGACCCAGGAATCCACATTGCTCTCCGCGCAACAGATAAACAAGTCCTCGTTGGCGCTGTCTTCTGCAATGTTGACTTGTTTGTCTTTCTGGCATTGATTCCTGAAATGCCCCACCTCCTTGCAGTTCCAACATGTTACACCTGAGCTATCCCGAGCCTTTGACTGACTCCTTCTTCGGTTCCTGCTCCCACTACCTCTGTTATTTCCTCTGCCTCTGACGACGTTTAGCATATCACCTGATGATTCTCCAGAACTCCTTCTTCTGACATCCTCGCCAAGAACGAGATCACGAATCTTCTCAAAGGTGAATCCATTAGGTCCCACTGAACTGGCAACTGCTGTAACCGTTCCGGACCAACTGTCAGGCAATGAAGATAACAGTAGTAAAGCTTGAACTTCATCATCGAACTTAATGCCAACTGACAAAAGTCTGGCTAAGATCGAATTCAATGAGTTGATGTGCTCGGTAACTGAACTGCCTTCCTTCATCTTTGTGTTCACCAACTCTCTAATCAGAAAAATTTTGTTTGCTGCAGATGGCTTCTCGTACATGTTAGACAAGGCTTCCAAGATGCCTTTCGCTGTCTTCTCCTTAAGAATGTTGAACGCAACATTCTTGGTCAACGAGAGTCGGATAACTGACATAGCTTTCCGATCCAAAACTGCCCACTCTGCATCAGACAATTTTCCTTGCTTGTCACCCAACACTACGTCCAAATCTTTCTGAACCAGCAAATCTTCAATCTGCATCTTCCACCAACTGAAATCTGTACCATCGAACTTCTCAATTCGGAACTTCCCATCTTCTGCCATCTCAAAGAACTTCGACAATTCCCTTAACGGCGTCTACAGACAGCGGGCGGCGATTTGGACGATGCTCACGATCTGGACACTCGCGGCTGGATCTGAGGCTCCTCGACGCGGCGGCCACTGGACGGCAGCGGCGTTCTCTGCCTCGCTACTGCTGCGCGGCTTTCTCCCTCGCTGGGCTACGATCTGCGGCAGATCTCCTTCGATCTGGGCTGCCTGGTTCGCGGCGGCTGCGCTGCTCGCGAATGGCGGGGTTCCAGATCCTCGGCGTCTTGCACGGCTGTAGCTTGCGAACGGCGGCGACACACTTCTTCCCGACGCGGCGGCCAACGGAACGGCGCGACGGACAGCACACGGACGACGGCTGTTCGCACCCTGCGCGGTTCTCCTAGCCGGCTGCTGCTTGAGGTTACCCACACGGTAACGGCGGCTACTCCTCCCTGCACACAGTTCTTCACACAAGAACCCTAGGTGACAATTTCTCACAGTTTGTGTTACGATGTTGTTGAAACCTCGCTCTTATACCAATTGTTGGAAATTAAACACACAACACACACAAATAATCTAGAGAAAAGAGAAACGGAACACAAACGGGACACACAAGAATTTAACGTGGTTCGTTTCCCCTACTCCACGACTGTAACAGGAGGATTTTATTTCACTTGTGCTCCTTAAGAATTACAAATACAAGGATCAATTTATAGGAAAACCAAATGGTTAACCTAGGGTTTCAGTAATGGGTCGGGCCGGCTCACAAGCCTCCACAAAGTCCAACACCATAGTCCGCTATCTTTTTTGGTGATCCAGAATTTCGACGTCATTTTTGTCGAAATTTTTTATTGATGTCCGTTGAGACCTTATTTATGGAGCCAGTTGAACCTGACGGCCAAAACGACACACTTTCAAGGTCAAACGAGCCCCATAGTAGGTAAACCTCCCATATTTTGCCGATTTTTATGTGTTATAGTCCACCATCTTTTTTGGTGATTCGAAATTTCGATGTCACTTTTGCCAAAAAAATTTATGAACATCCGTTAAGACCTTAGCTATGGATCCAGTTGAACAATCATTTCTCCAAATTACTTAAAAGATGTTTTATCAAAAAATCTAAATCAGATTCAAATTTCGACAACTTATTCAGTTTTCTTATAAGAAAATCCAAAACGTTCAATCCACAAACAGTTGGAATTGAGATGGGAGTGAATTTTAAGGATTTGTAGTAAGCCTCTACTTATGCCTTTAGATTTTAGTTTTCTCCAATATTTTTATCGACCAAATACTTATTTATTAGTGTCATCTTTGTTTATCGAGCTAGAAAGAAGTTTTTCAATGACATATAGAACATCACCTGTTGGGATAAGTTACCTTGAGATTATTTTATGCTTTAATTAGTTATCCTGAGATTTGTTGTATAAAAAGAATATCCATTGTATACTTCCTAAAAGCTCTCCAACAAAAGTTTTGATTGCTCAACCAAATTTTTCTAATGTTGTCTATATTTGCTCTAAAATATCAGAATATCATTTAATTTATTTGATCATATCATAATATAAAACAAAATTATTTTGAACATAAAGATATGAATAAAATTATCTTTTAAATTGGCATTTACGAGTTGGAATAACGGAAGAATTAGAAGCAACACGCATAAACTTATTACCTGACTTTTGTTACTAACTAATATTAATTCGTACCATTAATTAGCATGATCATGAGAATATTGTCTTATTATTACACTACATTTTTGAATTGCTAAGTAATTTATGAAATAAAATTGGACGGACGGAGTAATTATTAAGCATGGGATAAGTTAATCCAAACTTCCCAACCAAACAGAAAATTAATGGCATCTATAATTTTATTCCGGGACTATTTAGTGTTATCCTTCACACCAAATGGCCCCTCAGAGTCTTATAATTCACACAAGTAAAATCTTATTTGGTTCGATAAATTCTGAGACGCCGCCATTGTCCTCCTGGAAATCTGAGTAGGGGTTTTACAGGTGATATGTATCTGGCTTCCTATAATGCACAAACTCTGAAAAAATATTGTTGCACCATGTCCGATTCTTCAAAAATACAAGAAGTTTGACGATATTTTTGAAGAGCCTAAACAACATATCGTACATGTTTCATACATATCATTTGGTGTTAAACTACCAAAGTCTTTGAATCTACATGCAAATCAGATTCCAAACTCATCTTTCAATTCAACTTAATTATTATTCTCTGCTGCTAAATATCTAAATTATTGATTGATGATTGGGAAATGTTCTTTGTATTCAACCAAAAAATAAAAAACTTGTGTACATGTAGAATTTTTTGTAGGTCTCGTGCTGCATATAAGTTGTAAAATGAAGGGATTATAGAAATTAATGACCACCAAATTACAAAAACAAAAAACGAAACAATGATTTTGACAGTGATACAGAAGGCAACAAAAAAATCACCATTTGATAAATAGAGTTGGTGAATCAAAACAAACGTAGCAATGGGTATTAGCATTACAATATAAGAGGATGCAATAGAGTGTCTGTGCTTTTGCTGCAGTTTTCAAATTCAAACAAATCCTGGTGCTCAATTAAGCGAAAGCAAGCATCAATTGTTGACAAGCACATCCTGATTCATAGCCGCCTTATATTCTTTCCTCCATAATCGTGTATTGAACATATAGCTTGCACATTAGATACTGAAAAACAGAATATATTTAGGAGTTTAATTTGTTTCTACTTACTTGGGTAGTGATAACAATACGATAGCATCCTTCAATGGCTTCAACTTGGAATATCTGCAAAGCTAAGGGGGATCTCCTCGAGGTTGTGACACCCGCTTATAACAAGTATTTCAAGCAGGGGAAAGGATTCCTCCGAGATATTCCAGCTTGAGATACTTAAAAACGCCAGTTTCAACAACTTAAGTTTATGGAACGTGACATCTCCAAGGCACCAATCTCTGATTTGAACACAATCGCGTAATTGGAGATATTCCAGGCTTAGTAATCCGTCAAGGAAGGAAGTCAGGTTTTCTATATGAGTCTCAGTTAGTAACAACTTGCTTAAATTTGAAGGCAATTGTAACCCAGGTACACTGAGGGGCGACTCAACGGAAAGGTGAAGTATTTCAAGCTGGCTAAGATTCTCCAATGTGAGACAAAAAGGCCCTGCAGAATCATTATTGCCGCGATATTCAAATTTGATGTGAAGTTGTTGAAGATTAGGATACCTCCTTGATAATACATCCACATTATCAATTGGAAATCTAACCATATTCTTAATTAATTATTTAAATATCTTTCCCCTGATATTCTCTAAGAAGAAGTCGAAGAGTATGAAGAAAACAACCGTATAGACCTCGTGACTTTCAACAACTTAACCGATTTCTAACAATATTCTTTAATGTCAACATGCCTTAATTTTTCCATTTGTCCCATCATTATTCAACCATCTCATGATGCTTTATAATCTGTGCATTTCAAGGTTTTCTTCAGTAGGGTCATGCGTAACCTCTTCCACTAAAATCATCACTTCTTTCAAGCCAATTCATAAATTTTGACACATCTTTTTTTTTTTGGTTTCTCATATCGTGTCTGGAAGCTTTCACTATATTCGAATGTCGATGGTGACGCTTTTTCCACATTTAACTCATAATTGTAACTTAAAACTGATTTTACCTTCAAAGTAGAGAAATATAATCAAAAGAAAAAATGAACAGAATGAAAGCAAAAGAGACAAAAAGTTAAGAGTTTTGGCAAAAAATCATTTTAGAAGTATGACCCAAACCTAAATTTTGTTTTGAACAAAAAACATTCTTGCTTTAGTCTATGTTTTTAAGAAATTCACACCACCAACATAAAAATTTATCAAATCGAATGAATATATGTACTCATGGTTATGCTAATCAAGTTGATTGATTTTTTTATTTTTATTTAGAAATCGAGAGTTTAAATCATATTGATACAAAATATATTCAAATTCTAAATATTCTTTGTAAAAAATATGACCAATTACAATTCCAACTTCAAAAATTTCAAATAAAGTAATTATTATTTAATTTTCACAACAAAATGCCTACATAATTTCACTAAATTTTCAGTATTTATGTATATTGTATAAAATGTCAATTATATTGTATATATAGTATATACGTACTATATATGTACTTTTATTAAAGAAAATCTCTAAATAATTTGCACGTAATATTTTTAAAATGATTTTTTTAAACATAATCTTTCTAACCATCAAAACCTACTATATAAATATTTCAAAACTTATGCATTGTTGCAAGTCAATATACTTGATGATGCAAAAACATATAAACTAACAACACAAAAAATTTAAAATATGAGAATAAAATATTCATTTTCTATCCATATCCTTATTCTTTTAGGTAACTTTGATCTTCTCGTCGTGGCTAAGACATGACCAAATTAAAATTAAATATTTTTTTTATTGGTTCAATCAGTTTCTTAAAAAAAAAAAGACCAAGGGATGATTCTTGTTATTTTTTGAATAGTATAAGAATGTTTTTTACTCACTTAGATAATACAAGCATGTATATTAGATTTGAATCATAGTTAAGAGATATTTTAGCAAAAAAAAACTCCAAAAGCTTATTACAAACTTCTTTGAATCTGATTAATTAATAAAAACAACAAGAGCTACCTATAAATAGGCTTACCAAATAACTGAAAACACTAAAATCTAGGTCTACTAACCACTAATAACTAATTAGATACTAATCTGCCATAATATTTAAACTTTTAAAGATAAAGAAAACTAACTAATAAACTCTCAAAGACTTGGCCAAATTTCTTTTGAATCACTTTTCAATACTCCCCCATTGATTCAAAACTGCAAACTCCAAGTTGAACACTGAAGATCATGCTTTGCATACCGAAGTGACTTCGTGAAGATGTATGTTGCTTGCTCATTTGTATCGCAAGACTTCAAAGTAATTTCTCCTGCAGAAAAAAGACTTCGATTAAAGTGAAAGTGAATATATATGTGTTTTGTTGAATGTTGGCTTCTACGACACCGCAATAACATATCTATTGTCACAAATAACTCAGTTTCGCCAGTTGATTTTCGATGAAAATCAACAATAAGTCTCCTTAACCAAATTGATTGACAAGGTACAGAAGTTGTTGCAATAATAAGACCGACCACCACTTCTTGCTTCTTCGAATGAAACTGCTCTAGATCCAAGATTAAACAAGAAACCAGATGTGCTCTTTCTATCATCAATGATGCATGCGTAGTCACTATCAGCTAATGTGAAATGTGTTACCTTATAATACCAAATTTTGTGATCTGTTGTCCCTGCAATAAATTTCAATACTCTTTTTGCAGCTCCAAGGTAAAGCTTACTTGGATTATACATAAATCTCGATATGACGCCAACAGAGAAAGAAATGTCTGATCTTGAATGACACAATTACTGCAATTTATCATATTGAACTTTTTCAAAACATCTGTTGTATATTTTCTTTGTGAAAGAAATATGTCAGCAACTCCCCGCTTCACCTTATAACCAAGAAAATAATGCATTAGACCTTTCAATTGGTGCATATAAAACATATGTACCTAACTTGTTACAAATATAATTAATAAAGATGAGGGACTTGATGAGATATCTGCATATAAGGTGTCAGATAAAGGGCTCGTTGACTTAAGCCCTACTTCAGCAAGCTCAACCAACCACTTTTGAAATTTCAAGAAATAAATAAGTCTATGAGGTATAACTTTACAACTCTTTACATTTGTGCAAGAAATAAATAAGAGTTTGAGGTATGCCCTTACAACTCTTTGCAGTTGTGCAAGACCCAAACATAGTATTTTATATTCCTAACAACTATTTTTGCTTATTTTGACTTATCATATATACATTCATATATTGTATCAGTATATCATTTCTCATATCACCCATATTTATTATTTTTATGCCGTATACACCATATACTAATACATATATTGTATATACACTACTTACATACTCCTCATATACGGCTTTACACAAACCTATATATCCTATTGCTTATACTATAGACATATATATAATTCGCATGTCCACATACCATATGTATTTTGTTATATCCTATTTACACCTACTTTGTATACAATATATAATCTTCATACACTATACATATACCAATTCATTCAATAAGTTATTTTGACACCTTCATTAAATAACTTTCTTTTTTCACCTTTCAAAATATAAAAATTGATAAACCCCGTCTTGTGAATTGTCAAGAAACTAGCTTCCAATAGATTCTAAAGACTCATGTGCTTAGCACCCTTTTTTCTTTGGAGTAAGTAAAATCCTTACCTAGAATCTCATCGTCGTTTTCTAATAAAATATGATATTTATACTTCTCTTTATATTGTTATATATTAGCGTACTTTCATTTAAAAATTGAATTAAACTTAGGAAATAAAATATGTATATATGGGACTCATCTTCCATAATAGCAACTGCATCCATTTTAAGAATTTCTTTTTTGTATTTGTAATGATGTAAAAAGAATATTACATTGCTTAAGCTCTCTTTTACTAGGTGGAAAAAATGGAAAAACTTCATAATATGGCAAATATCCATATATAATTAAGAAAAATGGCTATATTTTATTTTTTTCATGTTATATGGATATAATTAGACTATAAATAGCAAAGTTAATTCTATACAAATAAATATATATACTTTATCACTGCAGGAGCAATTTTTATGATGGAAAAATTACATAAACTAATATATTTTTAAAAGTAATTACTGATTTTAACAATATTTTTTGTTTATTACTATTTATAGCAATATTGTGATAAATCTGTAATATGTATTAAAAGTGAATTATTTATGTAATATATTTATATTGTAATTGTTTTTGAAATATATTATGTTTGTTTGGTAAAAAATTGTCACATTGTATTATAAGTGTATTAAAATGTGTGATAAATGTATTATCCATATTAAAACTTGTATTATATTTGAATAATAATTTTATCTTTATAATATGTATTAAACTTGTATTATAGACGAATTAAAAATGGTCAAATGAAAAATAAAATATTGCTATAAATGGTAAATATTTTTTTATTATAGTATATTTATGTAAGTTTCCCTTTTATGATTTTGTATCCATCGAGTACTTTTGATTTACATATTTATCTCGTACTTATACAGTTTGATATCCACAAATTGTATCTGTTTTGCTCGTTTTCTAATGTGTCCATACTTATACAGTTTGATACCCACAAATTGTATCATTTTTGCTCGTTTTCTAATGTGTCCATACTTATATAGTTTGATACTTGTTGTACAATGTACCCATATTTCTGCATAACAACAGTGTTGAAATGTATCCATATTTATATATAGAGAGATACTTAATTGTAGTATTATATAGGCAAAAGTTAAAATGTTATTTATGAATACAGTTATATCTAGATATATAAGTACTATATCCAAGATAAAAAGTTAACTCGGGAATACAAGTATAGTTATATCCAACACATTCATTTTTGTGTTTAACAACAATGTATTCATTGTATTTTATATCGGTGTATTTATTTTTTGTTTAACAACTAGTGTATCTATTGTCATGTAGTTCACCTATTCAAAATTGAAATACTTAACCTTCATTCACAAATTCAACAATTTACTTACAACAAGAACTTGAATTAACCAAAAAAAATATTAATACCTTTACTACAACAAAATAAGAATTATGGAGACAACAAAAATATTGAGTATTATGTATAACAATTTTTGTTTAACTCATAAAGAATATGATCTGATATGTCTTTAAATACGCCCTCCGTTTCAAAAAGAATGATTCTATTTCCTTTTTAGTCTGTTTCAAAAATAATAACCCCTTTCCTTTTTTGGCAACACTTTTACTTTAACTTTCCACATGACATGTTTAAGACCACAAGATTAAAGGGTATTTTGGTACATTTGACATAACTTTAAATTAGAATCACAAGATTAAAAAGTCTTATTTCTTTTCTTAAACTCCGTGTCAAGTCAAAGTAGGTCAATCTTTTTGAAATTGAGGGAGTAAGTAATTTTTAGTTATAAAGTTAACTATGGGAAGTTGCTCATAATATGGACGTAATGTAAGGATAGTTAGTTATATTTAGAGTAAAAACTTTTTTTAGTTTGTTGTACTTAAAGATGTATTAATGTATAAATAGGAAAAATAAAAAACTGTACAAAAATACAGCAAAAACGTGATATAAATTATAACCATTTATTGTAAATAACATACTTATTGCTATTGATATTCATTAACCCTATAAATATAGTTATTTTTGTAAATTAGCTCGAAAAAAATAATAAGTCTTCAACTTCATTTTTCTAGTAGAGTCCTGAAGGTCTGCTACTGCTTTGATATCAAATCCTTTTATGAAATTTGTTATTCAAATTAATTAAATATTAATGTTTGGGTCCAATCCAATTAAAAAAGAGTTCTATTGTGTACTAAATTTTAATTAAATATACAAAATTAGAAAGTGTACATAATTGACCCTGTGTTTTCTCTCCGCAAGTTGGAATTTCTTGTTTTATTTAACTTTGTTGCATAAATAGTCAATTAGAAATCACAATCAACATCATTTATCATTCAAACTCGTCGGTAATTTTTTTTCTTTGGATCAATTTTACCGATGGAAAAATACAAATTGACAGTATGAGGGAAGTTATCTTTGTTTTTTTTATTAAACAAAAAAGAAAGATAATGTACTAGACAATAAATAGTTCGATGAATGGCGTATTCGAAATTTTTATTAAGAAAGTTTAAAACATTAAAATATAGTTCATAAAATTTGAATTAGGAACCTCAAGGTGAATCATGAACTATTAAATAATTAAGTATTCGCCTCTAATCTTGTATTCAAGTGACTTAAAATCTATTTTAAAAATTATCTTATATATATTATGTATTTTTTTGCCGAACCTCACGCTCACATATTTCAAAACATTTCGATAAACTCTCTTGCTAAGACAATTAATTTGTTGTTTGCAAATATGTGATATGTATTCACAATACATAACTATACTTTAAAAGAATTATAGTCTATAGTTTTTGTTAGAACTTTATAGCAAATTTCTCTCCTTTTTCGCTTGTTTTTCATTATTTTTTCTGTCTTCTCTCGTTCGCCTCTTTCTTCTCTCACCATCCTCTATCGCTCGCCTCTTCCTCTCTCTGTAATTGACGGAATACAATTGTATCATATATGTATTTATTTAGAGTATATAAATACAGATGTGGCAATGATACAAATTCAAATGCTTATTTTTTAGGTCAATAGACGGTAACATATACAAATATAAATACAAAAACGTAAAATAAGAAAAATAAATACAGATAAAGATACACATGGTAACAAAATACAAATAAACAAGGCAATTGATGATGAATACAAATATACTTTGTTAGGAAATACCACATTCAGTATATGTTGATATAAATTATATTCGTTAATACACTTGATACAATTGAATTGTATAAGAAAATACAATAGTTTTTGAAATAATTGTATTCATTGATACAAATCAATTGTATTCATGATACACCAACACCAAATATAACATGTATTCAACCTGTCTCTCTCAGATCTCATTTGCCTCTCTCTTACCTCTCAATCTCGCTCGCCTCTCTCTACCTTCTAACATATAATTATGAATCATGATCAAGTAAACTATATACTTATAAATCTCTAAGTAATCCCAAACTATAATCATTTTCAAAATTTCGTCTTTAGATCTATTGTAATCACGTCCACTTAGCTATATTATTTCGAGTCCGGAGCCTAAAGGGTATAAAATATAACAAAAAATTTCAAAACGGTATATAAAATTTTATATTAACCAAAACGGCAAAATCGCTGGAACAACAGCGATTTCCTCCACCGAAAAAAGCAAAATCGCTGCTACTGCAGTGATTTTGCAAAATGTGATTTTCAAAAAAATTGAAAATCGCTGCCTAGGTAGTGATTAAATTTTTTATTTTTTTTAAATCACATTTTGCAAAATCGCTGCAGTAGCAGCGATTTTTACTTTTTTCGATGAAGGAAATCGCTGTTGTTACAGCGATTTTGCCGTTTTGGTTAATATAAAATTTTATATACCGTTCTGAAATTTTTGTTAATATTTTATACCTTTAGGCTCCGAACTCGTATTATTTCAAACACAATAATTTGATATATACTTTTTGTACTCAAATAATTAGCATGCCTTCCCTAGAGAATTCCATTTTGTTTTGGTCTCAAGTTGCTTGATAGCCACCTCCACCACCTCCCCCGATGAGTTAGAGTAATCAAGTTCCCTAGTGAAGCCCAAAATTCCACATGAGGCTGGCCGCATAACATGAGGGTCTCTCAAATTATTGAACAATAACTTAATTCATACACAATGATATAATTCAATTGTATAAATAGGTGACCAATTTTTTATTTTATATACACTAAACATAACCAATTTCAGCTAAGATTAATTTTTTCACTACACAATACAAATGGAGCTAACTATTCTTCTTTCTGCTCTACTTCTAGTTTTGCCTTTACTTGTTACTAAATTGTACAAAGAGTGTAATAGTAAGAAAAAATTACCTCCAGGTCCTTGGAAACTCCCATTGATTGGAAACTTACATCATCTTATTGATTGGCAATCATCTGAGTTACTACCTCATCGCACTCTTGCTAAATTAGCATCAAAACATGGAGATTTAATGCACATGAAACTCGGTGAACGCGAAGCCATTGTTGTATCATCACCTCAAATGGTTAGAGAAGTGATGAGAAAACATGATCTCATCTTCTCTAATCGACCAACGCTTTTGGTTGGAACAGAAATGTTTTATGACCATGCTGATATGGGATTTTGTAACTACGGTGATTTCTGGAGACAAATGCGTAAAATTTGTATTCAGGAATTACTTAGTCATAAAAATATTCAGTCATTTTATCCCAATATGATGAATGAGATAACTAATCTTGTTAGTTGTATTAAAAGTAGTGCTTCTGAGGGTGGAAGTTCAATCAACATGACGGAAACGTTGTCTTTGTACACAAATTCGATTATTTGCAAAGCAAGTGTAGGCAGGGCTGTAAGAATCAGGGGTCTTTGATTGAGATCATGAGGACAGTGGCTGCTTCAGCTGGAGTGTTTGATCTCGCGGATCTTTTTCCATCGATGAAGATGATTCATTTCATTAGTGGATTAAAATACAAACTGCGGAAAATGCATGATGAGGTTGATGTTGTTTTAGAAGAAATTATCAATGAACATGAATCCCAAAATAGCGAGACCTCAGAAGAAGATATAGTTGATGTTCTCTTAAGGCTTCAAAAGAGCCAAGATTTTTCAATTCCTATCACAAGAGATAATATCAAGGCTATAATCATTGTAAGTTGAATGACATACACCTCGATTATTCCACTAGATAATTTTGCGCGATACTAATTAGTTTTGTTGGATATGCAGGACTTGTTTGCAGGAGGATCTACAACTTCAGCATCAACAATGGAATGGGCTTTCTCAGAACTAATGAAAAATCCCGAAATAATGAAGAAAGCACAGGATGAAGTAAGACAAGTATTTAAAGGAAAGGAAACTTCAATCGAGCAAGCTGATATTCAGAAACTCAAATACATAAAAATGATTGTTAAGGAGACAGTAAGGTTTCATCCTTTAGCTCCGTTATTAGCTCCAAGAGAATCGAGGGAAGAGTGTGAGATTAATGGCTATGTTATACCTAAAGGCACAATGGCTCTTGTCAATTTTTGGGCAATTTCAAGGGATCCAAACTATTGGCGAAATCCTGAAATATTTGATCCAGAGAGATTTAGTGATAGTCACCTTGATTTTACCGGAGCACATTTCGAGTTTACGCCTTTTGGCACAGGAAGGAGAATCTGTCCAGGGTTATCATTTTCAATGGCTACTGTTGAACTTAGTATAGCACTATTACTATACCATTTTGATTGGAAACTTCCAAATGGAATGAACCCTCATGAACTAGACATGACTGAGAAATTTGGCAATGCTCTTGAAAGGAAAAACAACTTGTTCTTGATTCCTTTGCCCTATGTTCGCGCCTAATGCAGGACACAAGAGCCCTATATCTATATATAATTCTACTTGTAAGAATAAAGTTGTATCAAGATTCCATTTTTTCTTTCCATTATACTGTAAAAGATATGCATTTCTATCGTTTTAGTATATGTTACAAGAACACCTTATAATAGACATTCAAGTCCCATATCTTGTTAATTTTCTTTTATTTCAAAGTTTGATTCACTATTCATGCTCCTTTGAGTTTTTCAAAAACACCAGAAGGTGTGTGTGGGTCCTCCAAAAGTAATACATTTTTACGGGTGAGACTTTATTTTTGGAGAATCAGCGCAACATAGGATAAAACTGTTAAAAGAGAAGTTATGAAAGCAACAATACACACCTAGTCCGTAACAAAAAACGAGTCTTTTGTCTTCCATAGTTTTTTCAAACAGGACATAACCATCTAAGTGTCAACTTTTTGTGCAAAACATCAACTTAAGGGTAAAAGCAGAACAAAAATCAACAAGATACATGAAAGACAACACAAAACATAAGCAAATTCTTCAGCTGAGCCACTTGATTAGGTCATTTAAAAAGCGAATATTGAACAATACTGATTTAAAAATCTTGTTTATTTTATAAAGTTTTGTATTTAATCTACTATTATATTATAAAAGAGAGTTTAACGGGTGAACCATGTTAGGATCTAATTCACACACACTTGAAGTTTCAAGAACACAAGAATTTCAAGAAGAAAGAGATGAGAGATCTGGAGAGAGAGAGAGAAATCTAGAGAGAGAAAACAATTCGTGGTAACACCCCGTGAGTAAACTTCCACGGCGGTGGGTATATTTATATTAATATATCAGAGTATTTTTAGTTACAGAGAATAAATGGAGAATATCTCACTCTCATCTCTTTGGTTTCTCCACTGCTTCAGCTTGCTGCATTCTTCATCTTTTGGCTCCGACGATTTTTTTCTCTATCTGTTGATTCTATCCAGAATTTGCAATCCCCCGATTCAGACTACCATCATTGTTCTTATTCAATCATCTGTACGATTCTTTGTTGATCAAAAAAATAAAATTTATTAATCTTGTTCTGTTCTATTGCTTTCCCAATTCCTCCAACTTCAAACATACGCTTCAACTTCATTTGTAGTGTTACTAATTTAGTAGGCTACGAGCAGCATGACTTGTACTGATGCCTGATATGGCCAATAATGCTATCAAGTGCTGGAAGTGGCCATTGTTACATACTTTGCTACATTGTTTTGATTAAATGGAAGTGATTTGACTTGATGAGATTGTCATCAATAAAGCATACATGTATATATACTTATATTAGGTTTGAGCAAGCGACAAGGGGATTCGTTATCGCTAATATGGACTATTTCATCATTGCAAATACTAGAGATCCTACAAGAAATGATTGATAATGTCATAAACACAATCCCTTTTATTAAAATATGAGTCTTTATCCGTTTTTTGATATTTGTTTTATGATTTTATTTTTGTATAAATCGTTCAAAATTGTTATTTGTAGTTGAAATCACTTTTTCGATTTGATAAACTCTAGATCACTCTCCAATGGCAGAATCTAGGAGAATTACTAGAGATATTCAACTTAATCAACAATATTCTATTTTTCAAATATCACAATTGAAACTTAGAACCAAATGAGATCACAATTCATACTATTTTGATGAAAAACAAAAAAGAAGATTTAAGTTTAAACCCTACTTGTTCCTCAGTTCTAATTTTATGTATATGTTGATCAAAAAAATAAAATTATGTTTATGAAAGTTTGGTTAAATGAAAGTTTTAAAATGAACTTCTTTTGAAATTCTTAATTTAAAATAAGTTATAAATATTATATAGTTATAGTTTTACGGGGAAATTCAGGATAATGCGTAGCCGCACCACAACTTCTGCTTTTCGGGTTAGCATTTTGTGTATTGAGTAATAGTCTGCAAACTACACAGAAAATAAAAAACTGCACTACGCAAGTCTTATGCAACAAACTCAACTCAAAAGTATTGAGTGAGTCGTCCCAGAGGAAAATAGTATTCTTTTAAAGTCAACCTAGATTGAATTTTGATATCTAGGAGAACTCCTAGAGGAATTTTAAAAAATTGTTTTTCGACATTTCATATTTGGTCGGTGAAATTGTTTTGAAAAATATATTTTCTAGAAAAATAAATTTCTTGAAAAAAAATCATTTTCCTAATGATTGAAAGAAAGAAAGAAAATCAGGTTCTATATGAATATTCCAAATTCATTGTCTCTTCCCAGTCCACCCTAACCCTATAGCCTCCAACCCTGGCCACCCACACTTTCCAATTTCCACTTCTTCCCATTGTAATAAAAATTTTTTCTAGATTACATATAAATGAAGATACTCTCGAAATAACTTCTTTATCTACTTAAGAAATATTAGGAATTTAGTAAAAATAACTATTTATATTTACCAAAGAAACATTTTGATGAAAAATAGTACTCCTAGCTCTTTTGCTGATCTGATCATATCTCAATTTTTTTTTGGACTGTAACATTGTGCAGACACACAACTTTTTGTACGGTCTTCACCAAAATCCATCAGACCTAAGTGCTTTACGTGTCTGGTAATAGGGCTGCAATGCAATCAATTTTGGCAAAATTTGAAGATGAACATTAAAGATAGATTTGTATATGTCACGTTGGACTATGAACGTGTGATATTTGTTCAACTTTATATAAATTTACCAGATCTATTTATGGACATCCAAAATTAAATATCATATATATCAACTAATGTCAAATCAAAAAACACGTTATAGATAAACTCTTTTATCAAATATGCTCGAATATGACATAGAGATAAAATGAAGAGAATAATATTAATAATTTAACATCTTCTACCTTAATCACATAAAATAAAACTTTTAAAGACATCCTATGTTTTCAGTTTTAATCCTCCTCTTTCCTGTATTTGCGTTTTCTATATAGTATACAAAATATAAATTAAATCAATTGGAAGTCCATTATTATACTTAGCATATTCAACATTTCTGGTAAAATGGACAATCTTCATAATGTCTACATTTAGATTTTTTCAAAAACATAATTAGTTCTTTTGTCTGTAAAAAAGAACCATAAACTAATAAAGTTATAAGAGAAAAGGGTTTGATATATCCCTCAACTTTTTCATTGGAATTGATTTATCCCTCGTTATGAAAGTGACTCATATATGCCCTTACCGTTATACAAACGGCTCACATATACCCCTGTCATTACAAAATGAGCTCACATATATATTGTCTGTCTGGGGTCCATCCCCATGTAGCAAACTTTGAATAACTCTCTGCCAATTTCAAAGTTTGGCAGATTTGGTGCTGAAATTTTCAACTAAAATCTTAGCAAGATTTCTTCATAGGTGAAAAGGTTGAAACTTTGTGTTCTTTGTGATGTCACTGGTGACATCATTAGGAGTAGATTTTCCTATAAATACAAAGCTCTTGTTCATTTCAAAAATGCACCCAAAAAAAAAAGAATTACAAAGGAGAGAAAGAAGAGTGAGGCATCACAGAGGAAAATAATCTGTGAAGAAAAATAGAGAGTGTGAGCGATATTGTAGTGAGGTGGAAAATTCAAAAAAGTGTTATTTCTTTTGAATGTGTAGTGGTCTTTGAAGTTTTACTCAGACATACAAGTGTAAAATCCTTACTATAGTGATATTTGTTGCTCCTCTCGGGTCGTGGTTTTTCCCTTATTTAGGAGGGTTTTCACGTAAAATCTTGGTGTCATTATTTCTCTTTTATTCTCGTTGATTAATCGTATTGTTGTGTTCCGCATTTATTGCCTTTATTACCGCAAATATTATTTCTGTTACGGATTTAATACCAACAATTGGTATTAGAGCACAGGTTCTGCTCATTCACAGAAATATTTTTTGCAGCTTATTGTACTATACTCAATAAAAAAAATGTCTGGAGTAAAGTACGAGGTAGCAAAATTCAACAGTGATAGCGGTTTCTCAACGTGGCAGAGAAGGATGAAAGACTTGCTCATCCAGCAGGGTTTGCATAAGGCACTAGGCGGCAAATCCAAAAAGCCCGAATCCATGAAACTTGAGGATTGGGAAGAAATGGATGAAAAGGCTGCTAGTGTAATCAAATTGCACTTAACAGATGATGTAGTTAATAACATCATCAATGAAGAGAGTGCATGTGGCATTTGGACAAAGTTAGAAAATCTATACAAGTCCAACACGCGGACAAATAAATTATACCTAAAGAAGTAGTTATATGCGCTACATATGGGTGAAGGTACAAATTTTTTGTCTCATTTAAATGTACTTAATGGATTAATCACGCAGCTAGCAAACCTCGGAGTAAAGATCGAGGATGAAGATAAATCCATAGTACTCCCAAACTCGTTGCCATCTTCTACGATACTTTAGCAACAACCATTTTACATGGTAAGGACTCTATTGAGTTGAAGGATGTCACATCAGCCATTTTGCTTAATGAGAAGATGAGAAAAAGGCCTGAAAATTACGGACAAGCTCTCATCACGGAAAGTAGAGGCAGAAGTTACCGAAGGAGCTCAAGTAACTATGGTAGATCCGGAGCTCGTGGAAAGTCCAAGGTCCGATCAAAATCGAAGGCCAGAAATTGCTACAATTGCGATCAACCAGGACACTTCAAAAGAGATTGTCCAAATCTAAAAAGGGGCAAGGGGGAAAGCAGCGGCCAGAAGAATGATGACAACACAACTGCCATGGTGCAAAATAATGACGATGTTGTTCTCCTCATAAATGAGGAAGAAGAATGCATGCACTTGGCAGGTATAGAGTCGGAACGGTGGTCGACACAGCAGCATCTTTCATGCCACACCGGTGGAGTAAGAGATTTTTGCAGATATGTAGCCGGTGATTATGGCAATGTGAAAATGGGTAACACAAGTTACTCAAAGATTGCGGGGATCAGAGACATTTTCTTAAAAATAAATGTTGGATGCACATTATTGTTGAAAGATGTGCGCCACGTACCTGATTTGCGGATGAACTTGATCTCGGCAATTGCTTTGGACCAAGATGGATATGAGAACTACTTTGCAAAAAAAATAATTGAGACTCACCAAAGGGGCATTGGTGATTGCAAAAGGAGTTGCTCGTGGCACGTTATACAGGACAAATGCAAAAATATGCCAAGGTGAATTAAATGCGGCTCACGAAGAAAATTCTGCAGATTTATGGCATAAAAGAATGGGTCATATGAGCGAGAAAAGATTGCAAATTCTTTCCAAAAAGTCACTCATCTCTTTTGCCAAAGATACAATGATAAAATCGTGTAACTACTGCTTATTTGGTAAAAAATATAGAGTCTCATTTAAGACATCATCTGAAAGAAAGTCGAATATACTTGATTTGATATATTCTGATGTTTGTGGTCCAATGTGTTGGGAATTAAACACACAACACACACAAATAATCTAGAAAAAAGAGAAACGGAACACAAACGGGACACACAAGAATTTAACGTGGTTCGGTTTCCCTACTCCACGACTGTAACAGGAGGATTTTATTTCACTTGTGCTACTTCAGAATTACAAATACAAGGATCATATTTATAGGAAAACCAAATGGTTAACCTAGGGTTCAGTAATGGGTCGGGCCGGCTCACAAGCCTCCACAAAGCCCAACAATCTCCCACTTGGAGGCTTGAAGAATTTCAACTGTCATCCACTTAGAACACTTGTATGTCTAGTAGTAATCTTTTTCAACTCTCCTGCTACAGCGGCCTTCTCATCAGTCAACTGAAAGGCCCGTTGAAGCTCCCCGAAGCTTCAACACATCAGTCACGGCTGAAACTGCCCTTGACTCGTCCTCGGTCCCTACCGGCTCCCACTTGGACACCGAACTGCCGGATCCTAGAATTCCCTGAGAACAAACACTCTCCATACTCAGCAAGAAATTTTCTGGAGACGTATCAACAGCTGGAATACTGGTTCTCTTGACCCACTGTCTTCTCGGAGCCTTGGCTGAAGCACGGCCGGTGCTCCCACTGCCACAAACGCCTCTGACTGGTCTTCCTGAACCTTTCTTGCTCGTTCATCCTGAATCTGACCTGTGGCTCTGGGTTTCTTTCTTGCAAAGACAACCTTCTTCTGCCCACGAGATTCTGTGAACGGACTTTGTTTTTCTTCTGAACTGGGACGGTCACTCCCTCAGACGGTAATCCGACAATATACAACGATCCTCTTTTGTTCCACCAGCCATGACAAGATTGCCCCTCACGACCTTCCACTGCCCATTTCCGAACTTCACATGATGTCCCTGTTCATCCAACTGCCTAACAGAAATCAAACTTTTCGTCAAGCTTGGAACAACAACTCTGACATCCTTCAAGGTCCAGAAACCGACTGGCGTCTTCAGCACCATGTCACCCATGCCCGTAACATCAAGAGCTCTATCGTCTGCAAGCCTTACCTTCCAAAGTCCCAATAACCAGATTCTGCAATGCTTCACTGCTGTGGTAGCGTGAAAAGAAGCACCAGAATCCATGACCCAGGAATCCACATTGCTCTCGCGCAACAGATAAACAAATCCTCGTTGGCGCTGTCTTCTGCAATGTTGACTTGTTTGTCTTTCTGGCATTGATTCCTGAAATGCCCCACCTCCTTGCAGTTCCAACATGTTACACCTGAGCCATCCCGAGCCTTTGACTGACTCCTTCTTCGGTCCTGCTCCCACTACTCTGTTATTTCCTCTGCCTCTGACGACGTTTAGCATATCACCTGATGATTCTCCAGAACTCCTTCTTCTGACATCCTCGCCAAGAACGAGATCACGAATCTTCTCAAAGTGAATCCATTAGGTCCCACTGAACTGCAACTGCTGTAACCGTTCCGGACCAACTGTCAGGCAATGAAGATAACAGTAGTAAAGCTTGAACTTCATCATCGAACTTAATGCCAACTGACAAAAGTCTGGCTAAGATCGAATTCAATGAGTTGATGTGCTCGGTAACTGAACTGCCTTCCTTCATCTTTGTGTTCACCAACTCTCTAATCAGAAAAATTTTGTTTGCTGCAGATGGCTTCTCGTACATGTTAGACAAGGCTTCCAAGATGCCTTTCGCTGTCTTCTCCTTAAGAATGTTGAACGCAACATTCTTGGTCAACGAGAGTCGGATAACTGACATAGCTTTCTGATCCAAAACTGCCCACTCTGCATCAGACAATTTTCCTTGCTTGTCACCCAACACTACGTCCAAATCTTTCTGAACCAGCAATCTTCAATCTGCATCTTCCACCAACTGAAATCTGTACCATCGAACTTCTCAATTCGGAACTTCCCATCTTCTGCCATCTCAAAGGACTTCGGCAATTCCCTTAACGGCGTCTACAGACAGCGGGCGGCGATTTGGACGATGCTCACGATCTGGACGCTCGCGGCTGGATCTGAGGCTCCTCGACGCGGCGGCCACTGGACGGCAGCGGCGTTCTCTGCCTCGCTACTGCTGCGCGGCTTTCTCCCCGCTGGCTATGGGCTACGATCTGCGGCAGATCTTCTTCGATCTGGGCTGCCTGGTTCGCGGCGGCTGCTGCTCCGCGAATGCGGTTCCAGACTCCTCGGCGTCTTGTACGCGCTGTAGCTTGCGACGGCGGCGGCAACTTCCTTCCCGACGCGGCGGCCAACGGAACGGCGCGACGGACAGCACACGGACGACGGCTGTTCGCACCCTGCGCGGTTCTCCTAGCCGGCTGCTGCTTGAGGTTACCCACACGGTAACGGCGGCTCTCCTCCCTGCACACAGTTCTTCACACAAGAACCCTAGGTGACAATTTTCTCACAGTTTGTGTTACAGTGTTGTTGAAACCTCGCTCTGATACCAATTGTTGGGAATTAAACACACAACACACACAAATAATCTAGAGAAAAGAGAAACGGAACACAAACGGGACACACAAGAATTTAACGTGGTTCGGTTTCCCTACTCCACGACTGTAACAGGAGGATTTTATTTCACTTGTGCTACTTCAGAATTACAAATACAAGGATCATATTTATAGGAAAACCAAATGGTTAACCTAGGGTTTCAGTAATGGGTCGGGCCGGCTCACAAGCCTCCACAAAGCCCAACACAATGGAGATAGAATCAATAGGAGGTTATAAATACTTTGTTACCTTTATTGATGACGCTTCTCGAAAATTATGGGTTTATATCTTGAAAACCAAAGATCAGGTGTTTCATGTATTTCAAAAGTTTCATGCTCTGATAGAAAGAGAGACAGGTCAAAAGCTAAAACGTCTCCGAACCGACAATGGAGGTGAGTACACTTCAAGAGAATTTGAAGAGTATTGTTCAAACCATGGAATCAGACATGAAAAGACAGTTCCTGGAACCCCACAACACAATGGTGTAGCTGAGAGAATGATCACACCATTGTAGAGAAGGTGAGAAGCATGCTCAGAATGGCTAAATTACCCAAGACATTCTGGGGTGAAGCAGTTCGGACAGCGTGTTATCTTATCAATCGTAGTGCATCAGTTCCGTTGGAGTTTGACATTTCGGAGATAGTTTGGACCAACAAAGAGATATCTTACTCGCACCTAAAGGTGTTCGGTTGCAAAGCATTTGCACATATACCGAATGAGCAAAGAACCAAGCTAGATGATAAATCAGTTCCTTACATATTCATCGGATATGGGGATGAAGAGTTAGGGTACAGACTATGGGATCTTGTAAAGAAGAAGGTCATCAGAAGTAGAGATGTAATCTTTCGAGAACGTGAAGTTGGAACTGCTGATGATCTTTCCGAGAAGGCCAAGAAAAAGAATGGTATAGTCCCTAATCTTGTTACTATTCCTTCTTCTTCTAACCATCACATAAGTGCAGAAAGTATGATTGATGAAGTTGCTGAGCATGAAGAGTAACCTGATGAGATTGTTGAGTAGGGTGAGCAACTTAGTGATAATACCGAGCAAATGGAGTACCCAGAAGAAGAACAATCTCAACCTCTGAGGAGAGATCAGAAAGACAAAGGGTAGAATCAACTAAATACCCTTCCTCAGAGTATGTCCTTATCAATGATGAAGGTGAGCCAGAAAGTCTTAATGAGGTGTTGTTTCACCCAGAAAAGAGCCAATGGATGAAAGTCATGCACGAAGAGATGGGATCTCTACAGAAAAATGGCACATACCAGCTAGTTGAACTTCCAAAAGGAAAAAGACCACTTAAGTGCAAGTGGGTCTTTAAACTCAAGAAAGATGGAAATGACAAGTTGGTGAGGTACAAAGCTCGATTGGTTTGTAAAAGGCTTCGAACAAAAGAAAGGTATTGATTTTGATGAAATTTTTTTTCACCTGTTGTCAAAATGACTTCTATTCGAACTATTTTGAGCATAACAGCTAGTCTAGATCTTGAAGTGGAGCAATTGGACGTGAAAACTGCATTTCTTCACGGAGATTTGGAAGAAGAGATTTATATGGAGCAACCAGAGGGATTTGAAGTATCTGGAAAGAAACACATGTTGTGCAAATTGAATAAGAGTCTTTATGGGTTGAAACAGGCCCCAAGGCAATGGTACAAAAAGTTTGACTCTTTCATGAAAAGTCAAACGTACACAAAGACCTATTCTGATCCATGTGTATACTTCAAAAAAAATTCTGACAACAAATTTATTATTTTGTTGTTATATGTGGATGACATCTTAATTGTCGGACAAGACAAAGAGCTGATTGCAAAGTTGAAGAAAGATTTGTCCAAGTCATTTGACATGAAAGACTTGGGCCCAGCACAACAAATTCTAGGGATGAAGATTGTTCGAGAACGAACAAAAATAAAATTGTGGCTATCTCAAGAGAAGTACATTGAACGTGTAATAGAACGCTTCAACATGAAGAGTGCTAAACCTGTTAGCACGCCTCTTACGAGTCATCTGAAGTTGAGCAAACAGATGTATCCTACAACAAAAGAGGAGAAATACAAAATGGCTAAAGTTCCTTATTCTTCAGCAGTGGGGAGTTTGATGTATGCGATGGTGTGTACAAGACCTGATATTACTCATGCAGTTGGTGTTGTTAGCAGATTCCTTGAAAATCCTGGAAAAGAACACTAGGAGGCAGTTAAGTCGATACTCAGGTATCTAAGAGGTACCACAAGAGATTGCTTGTGTTTTAAAGGATCTGATCCAATCTTGAAGGGCTATACTGATGCTGATATGGCAGGTGACCTCGATAATAGAAAATCCACTGCTGGATATTTGTTTACATTTTCATGGGGAGCTATATCATGGCAGTCAAAGTTGCAGAAGTGTGTCGCACTCTCTACAACTGAGGCAGAATATATTACAGCTACTGAAGCTGGCAAAGAGATGGTATGACTGAAACGATTTCTCCAAGAACTTGGATTGCATCAGAAGGAGTATGTCTTCTATTGTGACAGTCAGAGTGCAATAGACTTGACCAAGAATACCATGTACCATGCAAGGAGGAAGCATATTGACGTGAGATATCACTGGATTCGTGAAAAGATAGAGGACAGATCTATGCAGGTCATGAAGATCCCTATTAGTGAAAACCCTTCAGATATGCTGACCAAGGTGGTATCAAGGGACAAGTTTGAGCTATGCAAAGAACTTGTCGGCCTGTACTCAAGCTAGAAACCTAGAGCTACCTCCTTCAGGATGAATGGGTCTGGAGGGGGAGATTGTGGGGTTCATCCCCATGTAGCAAACTTTGAATAACTCTCTGCCAATTTCAAAGTTTGGCAGATTTGGTGCTGAAATTTTCAACTAAAATCTTAGCAAGATTTCTTCATAGGTGAAAAGGTTGAAACTTTGTGCTCTTTGTGATGTCACTGGTGACATCATTAGGAGTAGATTTTCCTATAAATACAAAGCTCTTGTTCATTTCAAAAATGCACCCAAAAAAAAGAATTACAAAGGAGAGAAAGAAGAGTGAGGCATCGCAGAGGAAAATAATTTGTGAAGAAAAAGAGAGAGTGTGAGCGATATTGTAGTGAGGTGGAAAATTCAAAAAAATGTTATTTCTTTTGAATGTGTAGTGGTCTTTGGAGTTTTACTCAGACAAACAAGTGTAAATTCCTTACTATAGTGATATTTGTTGCTCCTCGCGGGTCGTGATTTTTCCCTTATTTAGGAGGGTTTCCACGTAAAATCTTGGTGTCATTATTTCTCTTTTAATCTCATTGATTAACCGTATTATTGTGTTCCGCATTTATTGCCTTTATTACCGCAAATATTATTTCTGTTACGGATTTATTCCCAACAGTCTAATCAAAAGGGTAAAATCTCTTCTAACGTAGAGATTTATTTTAACGACGTTAACTTAAAAAAAAAATTAAAAATCGCTGCTCTGAAACGTTTTTACAATTCTTTTAAAGAGGAATTTTTATTATTTTTTGAAATCACTCCTTTGGCAACGATTTTTGTTATTTATTTTTTCTTTTAATTGGAAATCAGTCGTTATTATAAATTTTGTTTTTTTTTTAAGAAATCGCTGTCAAGACAGCGATTCTAGTGGATTTTTTATTTTTGTCTTTTTAAAAAATATTTTTGTTTAAATTTCTCACAAGTGAAAATACACCAATTACTTCTAGAACTAGACTTTTCACCAAAATACAACGATTTATAATAAAAAAATTACTTTTAGAACTAGAGGTTACTAGTTGATAGATTTTTCAAAAAAAAAAAATTAAAAATTATTTTCCACCAAAAATCGCTACCAAGGCGGTGATTTCATTTTTTTTAAAAAAATCACTAAAATCGCTGCCAAAGCCCAGGAACTGGATCGAAAAAAAGAGGGATTCTAGTTGTAAGATATCTAATGAAACCGTTGCCGGAATTGAGATCTTATTCAAAGAGAAAGATCTCATATATCTGGAATTTCTTTTTGTATATTATATTGATGATCCGATTCGCAAGGACCATGATTGGAAATTGTTTGATCGTCTTTCTCTGCGATTTCATCTTTTTTTAAAAAAAAAAATCAGTAAAATCGCTGCCAAGGCAGTGATTTCAAAAAAAGTGATTTTTTTTTAAAAAAAATAATTAAGAAAAATTGTTGTCAATGCAGCTATATCCAATTTTTAAAAAATCATTTTTATAAAAACGCTGCCATAGCAGCGATTTTAAACTTTTTAAATTTTTTTTTTTGAAAAAACGTTGCAGGGGCAATGATTTTATAAAAGCAATTGGACAAAATCGCTCCTAGAGCAGCGATTTTGATCCGTTAACGGCGTTAAAATAAGACGTAGCGATTTTACCCTTTTGGTTGGAAAATTTTTTAATATACCCTTTTAAAATTTTTGTCAAATTTTTTTTTACCCTTTAGGCTCATAACTCATTAATGTTTTGGGCCAATCCAATTAATAAAAGTTATATTTTAAGTAAAAGTGCACTAAATTTCAATTAAATATACGAAAGTAGAAAGTGTACATAATTGACCTTTGTGTTTTCTCTCAAGTTTATTTAACGTTGTTGCATAAATAGTCAATTAAAAATCACTATCAACTTCATTTATCATTCAACCTCGTGGGTATTTTTTTTTTCTTTGGATCAATTTCACCAATGGAAAAGTACAAATTGACTGTACGAGGGAAGTTGTCTTTTTTTTTTTAATAAAAAAAAAGAAAATTAATATACTAGACAATAAATATTTTTGATGAGTGGCATATTAGGAATTTTTATTAAGAAAGTTTAAAAAATTAAAATATAATTTATGGAATTTGAAATTGGAACCTCAAGGTGAATTTTGAATTCTTAAATCATTAAGTGTTTACCTCTAATTTTGTATTCAAGTGATTCAAAATCTATTAAAAATTACCTTATATATACGATGTAATTTTTTACCGAACGCTTCTATCTTGGTAAGACAAGTAATATGTCGTTTGCAGGTATATTATATGTATTCACAATACATAACTATCCTTTCAAAGAATTATAATCGATAGTTTTTGTTAGAATTTTATAGCAAATTAATCTCTCCTTTTTCGCTTGTCTTTCTCTATCTTCTCTTCGTCACCTCTCTCTTCTCTCACCATCCTCTATCAGTCGCCTCTCTCTTCTCTCACCGCCCTCTATCACTCCCCTCTTCCGCTCTCTCTGTAATTGACAGAATACAAGTATATCATATCGGACAACTTTCACATATAGCAAATAAAAAATTCATATTTGTATGTTATAACAAAGTTTGCATAATTGCGCTCCATAGCAAACATAAAAACTGTATAATTCGCTATACATATACAGTTGAAGCAAATTGTATAAAACAAGAAAGAGAAAGACACTTGGGCAGAAAACTGTATAAAAATGAAGTGTATAAAACGAATTGTATTATTATAACTGTATAATACGATTATATACAATTTGAATTTGTATAAAATGAGAAAGAGAGAAAGACAAAAGAGACTTGACAAGGAATATACAATTGAATCGAATTGTATAAAACGAGAAAGAGGGAAATTAGATACAATTTGAAAATTGTATAAAACGAGAAAGAGAGAAAGGCAAAAGAAACTGAGCGAGAGAGTATTTTTATTGTATAATCATAAGTGTATAGGACGAAAATATATGTACTTGCATGTGTATATACAATTTTCTCACGCTTTATTCAAACAAAAACGCAATTTATACATTCCAATTCTATTTGTATAAGTGAGAAAAGCGAGGGTGGCGAGCGAGATTTGGGAGAGTGGTGAGCGAGATCTGGAAGAAGGGAGAGAGGGGAACAAAAATATGTGTTTATACAATTTTCTCTGCTTTATACAATTAGAAACAATTTTTATACACTTGTGTTTGTATAAAAAGTGAGGAAGCGAGCGCGAGATTGGAGGAGAGTGGCGAGCGAGATATTTGGGAGAGAGGCGTCTGGCAATTTTTGGCAAACGTTTACTATGGAGCACAATTAAATCAAACTCTAGCTACTCCATTTATTTTAAATTATTAATTTGATATTATATACAATTTTCCCTATCATATATGCTTTTATTTAGAGTATAAAAATACAGATGTGGCAATGATACAAATACAAATGCTTATTTTTTAGAGCAATAGATAGTAACATATACAAATATAAATACAAACACATAAAGTAATAGATACAAAAACAAATAAAGATACACGTGGTAACACATAACTACAAATAACAAGGCAATTGATGAATACAAATATACTTAGTTACTAATTACCACATTCAGTATATGTCGATAAAATCATATTCGTTAATATACTTGAAATTGATACAAATTATATTATTAGCTTATACAAATTATATTCGTTAATATACTTGATACATTTGAATTGCATCAACAAAATATAATAATTTGGTGTCTAAACTATTAAAAGTTTGAGTTTCATATTTAAACTATTACTTTTTAATTTGAGAAACACATCTCTATCTTTTATACCACTCTCATCAGTCATCATTATATAGATTCTCTCTTTTATTTTAAAGAATTTTCACATCATACTCCACATGGACAAATCATTTAATTTTGACAAAAAATAAATAAATTATTAGTATTAGTTAAAATTAAACATTAAAAACCTATTATATAAAAAAAAAATTCTTTATAAAATAAAATGTAAAATATTTTTCTTACCCCACGCCATCAGTTCCTCACACACCCCAAACCCCCCCCCCCCACCACCACCACCATTTTTTAAAGTTTTTTTATTTTGTTTAAATTTCATTTATAAAAGTATTTCATTTTTTTTTACTTCATCTCCTCCCCCTCCTCAAATACTAATTTATATATTATTTTATTTTCTAAAAAAAATAATTTTACACATCCCACTTAACCCTCCGCTTTCAATTTTTTATTTCAGTGTTTAGATATACATATCGAAAATATTTTTTACTTGCTGTCACAAGACTACTTTTTTTTAAAAAAAAATAGTTGTTTATGTTATATTCGATACACTAGTAGAATTTTTTTCTAAAAATATATGTATGTGCATAACTAACACAAAATGAGAAAAACGTACAAAAAAAAAAATAGGAGGGAAGGATTAAATAGGATGGGGTAGATTTTATTATTTTAAGAAAATAAAATAATACCAATTTCTATTGGGGGGGGGGGAGGATGAAGTATGGATTTTCTAAAAATATTTTATAAATTATTATTTTTTAAAAAAAGGATGGGGGTTGTGGGGGGGGGGGGGGGTGTTCGTGCGCGCGCGCGCGTGGAGGAGGTGGTGGAGTGCGGTAAGAAAAATAATTTAATTTTTTATACGGATAGTAATATTTTAATCTTTAATTTTTAATTAATATTAATATTTTATTATTTAATTTTTATCTAGGTAAAATATTTTATCTATAAGGAATGTCATGTTTCAAGGTTTTTTCAAATAAAAGAGAGAGCGCATTTCTCAAACTAAAAAGTGATAGTTTGGGTATGAAACTCACACTCTCAATAGTTCAGATATGAAACTCAAAAAGAGTGAATAATTTAAGTATATTTTGACACTTATCTCTTTTTATGCAGTTGTATTCATTGATACAAAAATGAATATCCAACCTCTCTTTTACCTCTTAATCTCGTTCGTCTCTTTCTTCCTTCTAACATATAGCTATGAATAATTGATCAAGTAAACTATACTTATAAATCTCTAAGTAAGCCCAAACTATAATCATTTTCGAAATTTCGTCTTTATATCTATTGGAATCACGTCCACTTAGCTATATTATTTCCAACACAATAATTTGATATATACTTTTTGTAGTCAAATAATTAGCATGCCTTCCCTAGAGGAATTAGTTTGAGTAATCAAGTTCCCTAGTAAACCCACAATTCCACATGAGGCTGGCCGCATACAAGGTTTGACATGAGGGCCTCTGAAATTATTAAAAAAATAAACTTAATTCATACACAATGATTTAATTCAATTGTATAAATAGGTGAACAATTTATTTATTTTATATACACTAAACATAACCAATTTCAGCTAAGATTAATTTTTTTTCACTACACAATACAAATGGAACTAACTATTCTTCTTTGTGCTCTATTTCTAGTTTTGCCTTTACTTGTTACTAAATGGTATAAAGAGTGTAATAGTAAGAAAAAATTACCTCCAGGCCCTTGGAAACTCCCGTTGATTGGAAACTTACATCATTTTATTGATTGGCAATCATCTGAGTTTCTACCTCATCGCACTCTTGCTAAATTAGCATCAAAACATGGAGGTTTAATGCACATGAAACTCGGTGAACGCGAAGCCATTGTTGTATCATCACCTCAAATGGTTAGAGAAGTGCTGAGAAAACATGATCTCATCTTCTCTAATCGGCCAACGCTTTTGGTTGGAACAGAAATGTTTTATGACCATGCTGATATGGGATTTTGTCACTACAATGATTTCTGGAGACAAATGCGTAAAATTTGTAATCAGGAATTACTTGGCCATACATATATTCAGTCATTTTATCCCAATATGATGAATGAGATAACTAATCTTGTTAGTTGTATTAAAAGTTGTGCTTCTGAGGGTGGAAGTTCAATCAACATGACGGAAACGTTGTCTTTGTACACAAATTCGATTATTTGCAAAGCAAGTGTAGGCAGGGCTTGTAAGAATCAGGGGTCTTTGATTGAGATTATGAGGATAGTGGCTGGTTCAGCTGGAGTGTTTGATCTCGATGATCTTTTTCCATCGATGAAGATGATTCATTTCATCAGTGGATTAAAATACAAATTGAGGAAAATGCATGATGAGGTTGATGTTGTTTTAGAAGAAATTATCGATGAACATGAATCCCAAAACAGTGAGACCTCAGAAAAAGATATAGTTGATGTTCTCTTAAGGCTTCAAAAGAGCCAAGATTTTTCAATTCCTATCACCAGAGATAATATCAAGGCTGTCATCATGGTAAGTTGAATGACATATTATTTCACTAGATAATTTTGCGCGATACTAATTAGTTTTGTTGGATATGCAGGACTTGTTTTCAGGAGGATCTACAACTTCAGCATCAACAATGGAATGGGCTTTCTCAGAACTAATGAAAAATCCTGAAATAATGAAGAAAGCACAGGATGAAGTAAGACAAGTATTTAAAGGAAAGGAAACTTCAATCGATCTAACCGATATTCAGAAACTCAAATACATAAAAATGATTGTTAAGGAGACTTTAAGGTTTCACCCTTTAGCTCCATTATTAGCTCCAAGAGAATCCAGAGAAGAGTGTGAGATTAATGGCTATGTTATACCTAAAGGCACAATGGCTCTTGTCAATTTTTGGGCAATTTCAAGGGATCCAAACTATTGGAAAAATCCTGAAATATTTGATCCAGAGAGATTTAATGATAGTCACCTTGATTTTATTGGAGCACATTTCGAGTTTACGCCTTTTGGCACAGGAAGGAGAATGTGTCCAGGGTTATCATTTGCAATGGCTACTGTTGAACTTAGTATGGCACTATTACTCTACCATTTTGATTGGAAACTTCCAAATGGAATGAACCCTCATGAACTAGACATGACTGAGAAATTTGGCAGTACTCTTGAAAGGAAAAACAACTTGTTCTTGATTCCTTTGCCCTATGTTCGTGCCTAATGCAGGACACAAGAGCCCTATATCTATATATACTTCTACTTATAAGAATAAAGTTGTATCAAGATTCCATTTTGTCTTCCCTATTATAATGTAAAAGATATACATTTCTATCGTCTTAGTATATGCTATAAGAGTGTCTCATATCTTCTTAATTTTCTTTTATTTCAAAGTTTGATTGATTCACTATTTATTGTCCTTGAGTTTATTTTGTCATGAACTAACTAGAAGATTGATAAAACTCAGACTCTTTTTAAAAATGCAATACGGTTTTTGTCAAATCCTCCAAAAGTAATGCAGACTTGAGGGCCCGAGCAACATAGGATAAAAATGTTAACAAAAAAATGAAAGCAACAACACACACCTAGTCCATAACAAAAAAGGATAGATTTTTCAAACAAGACATAACCATTTTTGTGCAAAACATCAACTAAAGGCTAAAAACAGAACAAACAAACAACAAGACACAATAAAGACAACACAAAACATAAGCAAATCCTTCAGCTGAGCCACTTGATTATACTCAACAATGGTGCTTCCTCCACTGCAAAAGAAGCCGATACGCTGGACCATAACATTGAATTTGAGCATCAAGTATATGAAATAAGCAGCCATCATGACTATCAACCAGCCATAAACCTGTAAAAATTATGCGGTATTGCAGATCCTTTTTTGTCTGTCTGAGTGAGAAGGTATTTCTGTATTGGTGAAAGATGTACAAATTTGTCTTGCTTTGTGAACAGAGCACTCAGCAAGCCGCCATATTTGTGCAATCCTTACTCCGAAATCCTTTATAGGCCAAGCTTTTGGTTATTTCGTGTTGTTAAAGAGTTAGAATAATGAATTATTTTCGATTTGTCATTTAAAAAGCGAATATTAAAGAATACTGATTTTATTTATATTATAAAGTTTTATATCAAGTCAAATCAGACAAATAAATTAAAATAAGAAAATGAAAATCTCCGAACAGACCTTTTATCATATGATATGGGACCTAATTTTAAGTCGTGGTTTTAAATTTGCATATAAAATATAAGGTTAAAATTAGATGTAATTTGTTGTGAGTACACTTTATTCAAGTAGACTTGTATGTGTATGAAATAAATAGATTAATTTTACTCGCCACTCTTCTATGTATTCGCTATTCAAGATACGTGTAATCTCACACATACATGTATCCGAGGTGTATATAAGTGATTCTCATATATTTGAAACACAAAGACAAATCTCTCTCGCTTCTCGCCCTATTTCAGTATATCTAATAGGTAAAATGTGTATTTAAGTGTATTTGATAGTAATTTAGTATAATAAATGATATAACATATTATTATTTTAAATAATATATATATATCTATATATATATATATATATATATATATATATATATATATATATATATATATATATATATATATATATATATATATAGAATAGATATTTGTGTCTTTAGGTATTTTAAAGTGAAACTTGGGCCGACAGCCCATTTATCTAGAGAAGCCCCAATAGGTCCATTAAAGTCCAGCCTACTCTAAGCTGCATAAAAGAACAAAACAAAGACATATAGTACTACTTTCGTCTATTTTTATTTGTCATATTATGCTTTTTAAAAGTCTGTTTGACTAACTTTCGAAGTTATATCAAATTATATTAATTCGGTATTTCAAACAAAAAAATTGAATATTCAAAAACTATATTAGAAGTACTTTAAATTGTAATTTCTTGCATATCAATATGATGAAAAAATGCATCGTAAAGTGTTAGTCAAAGTTCTTATTATTTGACTATAAGAAAGAAAACCATGACAATTAAAAATGAACAGAGGAAATAACATTGTATTTTATTTTTGACATAATCCAAAATAAATGATTTTACATATAATGTATTTTGTGAAGTATATAAAAATGTGAGTGCGAAAGGTATTTTTCAATAGTCAAAGAGATCATAATTCATACTATTTTGATGAAAAACAAAAAAAAAAGATTTAAAATTCTAACCCTAGGCCTTCTAAAATTAGATCTTCCTCATTAAGAAAAAGAAGAAAGTGTTATTTACTAGGAAAATAAAATTATGTATTTGAAGTTTGATAGAATGAAAGTTTTAAAATGAACTTTTTCTTGAAATTCATAATTTGAAATAACTCATAAATACCTTTTGGTTTGAGCATTTTGTGTGTATTAGATAATAGCCTGCAAACTATATAGAAAATGAAAAATTGTACTAGACAAACCTTATGCAACAAATTCAATTCAAAAGGTATTGAAGGGATCGATCTTGATTCAATCGCATAAATGACCACCCTTCAACTGATTCGTCCCAAACAACTATTATTAAATAGTATTCTTTTAAAGTCAACCTAGATTGAATTTTTACATCTAGGAAAACTGCTATTAGAACTAGAGGAATTTTAAGAAATTATTTTTCTTAACTTTTCATATTTGGTGGGTAAATTTGTTTTGAAAAATACATTTTCTAGAAAAATAAATTTCTTAAAAAAAAGATTTTTCGAAAAAAAAATTGGTTTTATATGAATATTATCGCCCCCAACTCCCAACCCTCGCCACCCACACTTTCCAGTTTCCACTGCTTCCCTTCCTGATATTTTTATCTAGATTACATATAAATGAAGATACTCTCGAAATAAATTATTTATCTACTTAATAAATAACGATCAATATTTTCCAAAGAAACATTTTGATGAAAAATAGTACTCCTAGCTCTTTTGCTGATCTGATGGACTGTAATATTGTGCAGACACACAATTCAGCAGAAATCCATCAGACCTCAAAGCTTTTTGTGTCTGGTGATGGGCTGCAATGCAACTTAGTTTACAAGTTTTCTTTTTCTTCTATTGCCAAATAATATCAAATTTTGCCAAAATTGAGCTTATTGTCACGAACTTAGAGTATTCGCTAAGACTCCGTGCGGCACTCAACAATTTACTTGCGAATCTTTCACGATCTTGTAAGCTCAAGTAAGCCTTTAAGACTCGGAACGCTAAGAGAAAAGATAACTTTAGAAGAAGCCTTGTATTACTACTTTGTTTGATTGTTGGATGAATGATTTACAAATGAGAGGCCCTCCTATTTATACTACATCCTGAGGGAGTAAGTGTAAATAAAATTTAATCTACAAGTCCTTCTAATAACTACACTTTAGTCCAATTCTATATTTTCTAGAATATGCTAAACTTCTCCAAAAATATCTAAAGTATTCTAGAGAATTCTAGGGAATTCTCTAGTCTTCTCCACAAAACTAGAAGGTTCTAGAGCTCTTTGCAAACTTCTTCAAGACTCTACATCCTTTTCCCCCAATCGGACGTAAAATCTGGATGGAATTGTGGCGGGACGTCACATTATGCTAATTAATGATCAAGATTTAATGATGGACATTTAAAATAGATTTGTATATGTCATGTTGGACTATGAATGTGTTACTTTAGTTAAATTTTATACAAATTTATATTGCTTCCGTTTTACAAATAATGATCTGGTTTGACTTGACACAAAATTTAAGAATATAAAAGAAATTTTTGAATCTTGTGATCCTAACTTAAAGTTAGGTGAAATGTACAACGATGCCCTTTGATTCTGTGACCTTAAACATGTCATGTGAAAAACTGAAATTAAAATTTTGCCACAAAAAAAAGAATCATTTTGTAAAATAGAGTAAAAAGGAAAAGAGTTATTTTTTTTAAACGGAAGAAGTAATATCTATTTATACATATTTAAAATTTAATATTATAGGTATCAACCAATATCACGTAAACGTACATACTCTTTTAATATACCTGAATAATTAAGAATTTGTCAAAAACATAATTAGTTCTTTTGTCCGTACAAAAGAACCATAAACTAATGAAGTCATCAATGAATTCACAAAAGCAGGTGAAAAGAGGAATCTGAACTTTCACCTCGTTGGCGAGAGACGTTCCCAATTTTCCCTCCGTTAAAAGAAAAAACAACAATCAAACAAATGAAATTCTAATTCAAGATTATATAAACAGACCAAGCTGAAAAAAACACGTGAAAGAAATCACCAATTTGTGATACTTTCTGAAGAAATCAACAATTCCTCTAAATACTCAGCACCCAAATCTTCAAAAACCACAACATCTTTTCTTGCTCTGTTTTTTCTACTAACACTCTTTCTCCTCATTGAATATCTCTTCTTCAATTCAATCACGGGCGAACAATTACCATCAAATCTACACTTCATTTCATTTAACGATTCCTTTACAATCTCCACAGGAAAATTAAGTATAGCCATCGAACCTCTCATAGCAAATGCAGCTTGATCATACGCTAACGCAGCTTCTTCAGCATTATCAAATGTACCTAGCCATACACGAACACCATTCCTCGTAGAATCACGAATTTCAGCAGCATATTTACCCCATGGCCTCTTTCTAACACCTCTGTAATTCTTATCTTTTCCTGTTTCTTCTTCATATGAGGTCACTTCCTCTTCCTTTATTCCATAGCTAGACGTCGAATTCACTGTTTCTTGCGATGATCCTTCAGCAACAAGATTAAAAAGTAACATGTCTTCTGTATCGTTAACGTTAAATGGAAGTGAATTATAGTGAAAAAGAAGATCATCCCAAGATGAATAATCCATTTGATTACTATATGATTATTTGGAAGTTTGAAGCTTCATCAATGACTAAAAGACTTATATATACATGAGAGATTGAGGAAACTTCTTGCTTAACAGGGGATGATATTTTATTATTAATGGTATAGCTTAGTTAAATTAATCCAAAATGATGACTTTAAATAAGTAATAGAAAAAGGATTGTCGTTACGATACCAAACATTACGGAGGGTATATATGTGCTCATGTGGACACGTTATTATTTATGATTATGCAATATTTATAATATTCACGTGGGCATATATATATACCTTTGAAATACACTATTAAATAATATAAAAAGATAAAAGGTCATTTCTAAAATTTGATATCGTTACAATAATTTTGATCAAAATTCAAATATAGATCATACATTTTTCCTAATAAGTAATTAGGAAAAGATTTACGAGAAAATGGAGTCAACTGAAACAAGGCGGCATGGTCCAAGTCTTTTTTCTGTTCATAAATATTAGCATAATGTGAATGAGACTTGTTGTCTTGGGTTCACTAATAATTTGTTGCTAATTTATTTGATAGTAACTTGTTCATAAGGTAGTCGGAGCTAGAAATTTGTATTTTTGATGTCTCGATTTATATGATACAGTTTGAATTTTTCTAAAATTAAACAATTTTGCATCGAAAAGTATTTTTAGGCTTGCGTGTCCTATTCCGCAATAAACACAAATCAAGTATCCTAATTTCTAGACTTATGCAAAAGTTAGTGAAACATCGTATATTGTTTGGATTGCTACATGCTTCAGTAATAGGTCTAAAATTGGAAATGAAGTAACATAAATTTGTTTTAGTTCATTGGGTATTATTGAGTAGCCCCTCGTTTAATTATTCATAAATTTTTGTTGCTCTTTCCAACACGACATACTATCTAATTTTCGGTTAACGGTCGTGGTGAATGATGATGATTGTTCGCGGTAAATAATATTGATTAGTAGTAATTAATGGATGTAATAATGGTTGATGGTTATGATTGTAAATGATGGCTAATGGTGATAACAATTGATTTTGGTGATTGACGATAATGATAGTTGTGGATGGTAGATAATGATGGTACTTGTGACAGAAATGTAGGTGAAAGTAGATAGAGTAACAGTGAACTATAATCATTGTACGAATTCTTTAATAAACATCTTAAATTTTTATTTTTTATTTTTGATCTATATAGTAAGTCTTCTAATTTCAACATTCTATACCTAATAATTTCAAGTTGAAGTTACACTCAAACTAATCCAATCAAACTAAACTCCTCTTTTACTTTTTAAATTTCTAATCCAATCAAACTAAAATGCTTAAATTGCGAGACGAAAGTAACATTTTCCTTTAAAACAAAAATAGTTCACTCTTTATGTTCATTGTCAAGGCCCAAAAGTCATCCCATGAACTTCAAAGAATAAGCAGGGTATTGTATATCAGCTTACATTTTTTGAAAACTCTATGACAATTTTCATATTTTCTACACTTCTAGACATATAGTTGATAGTACTTATTCATTTTTTTTTTGTTATTTTAGTATAATTGTACTTTTAAATTGAGCACATGTCAGTATTCACAATGTCTGCCCTCTAATTTTGAACAAGAAATTCATATTTGATAGATTATATATATATATATATAGAGACTAAAAGCATAGATATTCACTTGGTTTTGCCACTTGTGTACATTGTTTCTGAATTTTTGCTTATTAACTTTATTATATACATGTGTAATTTGTTGATAATAAAACCACGATATTCTTATGGGAAGCTTGAGGTTGCATATTGAGGAACAAGTGGAGTAGTGTAAAATACTCAATACTTCCTCTATTCAATTTATGATATTCATTTTCTTTTTTTAATCAGTTTATAAAATAATGACACATATTTATAATGTCAATTTTATCTTTACTGAAACAATTAGAGCTACACAAATATCTATGACTTATTTTATATCTTATATTCTTAGAGTGTTTCTTTCTTATTTAAATTTCGTATCAAATCAAATAACATCGGATACCGATTAAATATAATTTTGTTAGTAGGTTAGGGACCATTCTAAGAGGATAAAGAAATGAAATGACTAGATTCAGGCCTTCAATTGTTTGTTTGTACCAGTCAAATCCAAGTCCCATATATAAAATTCTCTAATCAACTATTAAAGATATATAATGTAGAAAAGAGTATAAAGCGTAGACAAAGACAATTCGTCCATTTTGGCCAAATTTATTCGCACTTTATTTTGATGATATTTCGATTTCTTTGTTGTAATGTGTCAATCTCTAAATATCATATATCTTTGATACATTCCTAATAAGTTTGTGAGAGTAACTTATTATTCAAGTTAGAAATTTTAATAATGACGTAAATTGATTATCTGAATTTTCATCTTGTTAGTGAAGGTTTTGATTTTAATATTGTGTAATCTTCTCTCCCGATCCATTTATGATTTCGGCTTTCCCTACCCCATTCTTTTATTTAACAAAAAAAAAAAGAATTAATCAATCAACTATGTGTTTTCAAAAAATAAAATAAAAATAGAAGTTGTTTTAGTATTTAACATCTCCCTATGAGCTTTTACCACTTTTGCGTCATTGGTTATACTAATAAAAAAACTTAAGGTTAGAGGCGGAGAGTGCTTACCATCCAAATTCAATTTAAAATTTGCGAAAATAGTTTCTATTTATCAATCAATACCTTTACTTTTTCTCGAAGAAACAAGACTATTTTATTGATAAATAGTGTGAATATAACTTTGTTTTTCCTTGATTCTTCTCTTTATTTTTTTCTTACCTGTAACTCGAAAGCTCTAAGTAGCGTATTTCTTGACACTCTTGATATTTTCTTATCTCCACATCAGGAGGATTACTTCAATTTCTTTGTTGAAATCAGTCATATAATTCCTCAATCAAAAAGGGTAGATGAATCATATTGTGGATTAATTAGTTTTTACTTCTACCTTTTTAACCTCAGTTTGTCTTGTTCACAAGAAATATGTCTTGGTCCTCCATATTGACCTGTACCAAATTTAGTCAACTAATAAAATTCAAATTTAGTGCTTTGTATACATTAGAGAACAAAGAAATTGAACCATGGATAGGGGCATATAGGCCATAGGACCATATTCTATATTTTTTTTTTTGAGTAAAACTAGTTGCCTCGTGTGCAAAATCCAACTAGGCTACTATATTATTATTGTTTTTAATCAGTTACTTATCAAGAATGAGACATTATTGGCCATTTCATTGACCTTACTATGAATTGCATTAATCAGTAAGAAAGTCATTAGGTTCATGGTATTTGGTCACACAATGTAATTAAGTTTACTAATTTCTTAGATTAAATTTAAACACTACTTGATTATTCTATTTATTAGTACAATTTTGTATAACTAATTTTACTTCACTCTATTAGGGACAACTCCAAAGGATATAAAAACATCAGTTCTTGCTCCTACGTATCACCATTTGCCGCCGCCGTTATATATTAAAATCTTCGTATTCTAAAGCTTAGCCCTCGTATATAACGATCTTCATCTCAATTTATATGACATCATTTAATTAGATATAAAAAAAAGAATTTTAGAAATTGTAATTTAAGACAAACCATAGAAATCGTCATTTAATAGAACTATAAATTAGTCATGTTGGTATACTTAAATATTTCATCTCATGTTGGTATACTGCACTATTCTTTAGTTTTAATTATATGATATGAGATTAATGTTAACCGGCCATAAAAACTAATTTATTTTTTCATGATAAAATAAATTAATGGTAAATTTAGTGAGTGGATTTTGAAAGATAAAAGTTTTAAGTTGAATGATTTTATTGGTGCAAAATAAAATTTAATAACGTTGCTACATGAATTCTGATAGTTAAGTAACCTTTTTAGATATTCTAATAGTTAAGAAACCTTTTGAGATATTAGCTTCATCAAGGGGTTGGGGTTGGGGTTTGAGGAGAGGGGGGGATAGGAGGCGTTTGATCATGAAATTTGGTGAGTATTTGAAAGAAAATATATATTTCAAAATAAGAAATGATATTTGAAAAAGAAAAAGGTTATTCCTTTCAAAATATGTGAAAAGGGAGGATTAGATAAACTAAAATAATGAAAGTACTTGGTAGGCATTTGTTCATAAATTTTAAATTTTGATTTTAGATTTGCGTTTGTTCGCAAATTTTTAATTCTAACTTCAAATCCTAATTTCATATCTTAAATTCTCTCAAAAAGTGGGATTTGAAACTTCAAATCGTAACTTAATATTTTCTAAATATAAAACATGACCCGTAAATTTGTTTTTTATTTTTTTATTGAAAAAAACACCATATTATTCTAAACTTTTTGCACACATCATAGAAATATTTATTATTTTTGCTCTGTATCTCCGTTTAAACATTTTACTTTAACTAATATTTTACTAATTGAATAATAAGAACAAAAAGAAGTAACTCTAATAATGATTCTTAATTGTTCAAAACATCAAATATTTTGAACAAATTTAATTTGTCAAAACAATTAATATTTGAAATCAATCATAATCTACTATATGACCAAAGAGGAAAAACAAAGAAATAATGAACGTCCTCAATTATGTATATATGGTCCACAAAATTTAATTCACGTTACAATGATAATAATAACTGAAAATAAGTGAAATGAAATTGAAAGTATGGTGCATGAACCACTACAATCATTTTCCTCCAAATTCATATGACAATTATTCTTATTATTTGTATGTAAAACATGTTAAATAAATTAGGAATACATGTAGAAACTTAAATTAGAACAGGAATTCTCAAAGCTTTCTTAATTTTCTAAAATAAAGTATATCCTAATAATTAATAAGTGTCTTAAAATAAAAAAACTAACATGAGCCAAACTATTAAGGAAAGATGTTGATAAATCAATTTGCATGATTAATGTCTACTTGAACCCTTTTCAATCAACCAAAAAAAAAAAACTTAGGTGCACCTTGCTCAACTTAACTAAGGACTTCGTCTTAAAATCAAGAAACTAATTTGAAACAAACTATTAACGAGAAATATTGATGCATCATTTTGCATGATTAGTGTCTAGCTACTTGAACCTTTTTGATCAACAAAATAAATAAAAGACGAACTTTTATATATAACAAATATAAAAATCATATTTGTATGTTATAACTATAATTTGCATAATTGCGCTCCATATAAAATTTTATGTTTGTTATGAAGTTTTTAATTTGTATAATTCGCTAGATACATCCAATTTTATACGAATTGTTCAGTTTTGTATAAATTTATATATACATTATAATTTGTATAATAAGATCCGTGTTTGTATAATTGTAAGTGTATAAAACGAAAATATATGTATTTTTATTTGTATATACACTTCTCTCTCGCTTTATACAAACACAAATGCATTTCATACATTTGTGTACCGAATGGTAATTATATACCGAAAATGGGTAATTGTATATGAAACCAGATGAAAAAAATGAGATGTTTTCTGCGAATTACAAATAAATTGAACTATGGCTATAACATTTGCTATTTCATGCAATTTTCCCATAAATGAATATAGAAATTTTAGTTGCATCTTGCTCAACTTAACTAAGGGCTTTTTAGGGCCGAACCGGCCCATTAAGATGTGGACAAGGCCCACATTTGTTTTGGGCTAATATTAGGTTGGGACAGGGAATGGGCTTGGGTAGGGGGGTTTCGGCCCATTTTGGGATTGTACCAGGTTGGTGGGGCAGGTTTTGACTAATAATAATAAAAAATAATAATAATACATTTAATAGCGTTGGAGAAAAATTTAAAATCAGTCATTGCCAAATTTATCGTTTTTTATAACCAGTCATTTCCAATTTACGAAACTAGAATTGCGAACTTTATTTTAACCTCTATATTATTAAATTACATTTTATCTTGTATTAAAATTAAAAATACCATTTCATTTTTTTTTTATTTTCACTTAATTCTTTATGTCTATCGTAAGCATAAGGTCCAACTCCTAGTTAGGACCCTTGTACAATATGTAAGCACAAGTCCAATTCTAGTTTTAATATATTGTGCTTTACAGATTCAATTAGCAATATCGTAAGTATAAAAGTTCAATTTATAAACGGAATCAAATACAAACGCCTCCCAAATTATAAGCTATTAATTAAAAACTTGGTGAAAAGGTGCAAAAGTCAAGAAGTTGAAAGTTTATATTTTGATTTGCAATGTCTTTCAAATTTGTAATGTTATCAATTTAAATTTGAAGTTTTATTTTAAAATTATTTATATAACACTGTATCACTATGGATTTTTAGAAATATATTTTTTAGGTTTGCATTTTGGCACTTTCATTCCAAGTTCATTGCGAGATATAAACAAATATAAAAATAAATACATAAATCTGAATATTAAGATGTTGCATTAAGATTTGATACTAAATAGTTTAGACTATTTTTCTCAACATCTAATTATATATATAAAAAAATTGCTTAAAAATAATTTAAAATAAAAATAAAAAAATACTAAATTGTTCTAATATTAATAAAATATTGTAAAATTTTACAAGAAAATAATGGTTGATAGTAGTGATTAATCAATTGTTGTTGGTGACAATTGATATTTATTATTGAAATGATAAAGACAACAATTACTGATGATGGTGGTTAGCGGTGTATAATGTCGACTTATGATGATATTATTCATAGTAATTAGTGAATGTAATAATGATTAGTGGTGATGAATGCAAATGACGGCCAATGATGATGACAATTGATTTTGGTGATTGACGGTGTTGGTGTGTTGTGGTTGGGCAAAGTATGGTGATTGTGGAATGTAGGTGGTGGTGGTGATTAATGATGGTGATAGACTGACAGGTGAGGCTGAAATGGTGATTGTAGATGGTGGATGAAAGTAGATAAAGTAGCGTTTAAATGTCATCTTTATACAAATTCTTAATTATTTAGATAGATTCGACTTATTTAGTGATTGTAAAATAAGAATAAAAAATATACTTAATAATTGTGATTCAGACCTCGAAAACAGACCGATTTAATGACTAAGATTTGAATAATTAAAGTAGATATATTGTTGGTTCTTGGAAGCTTCATATATTCTTCAAAATAATTTGTTGTTGGAACACTAATTGGCTTTAATCTCTGAAAAGAATATTGGGCTTTCATCCCACTGGGCGGACTACCAAATTGGACTTGACAATCATCAAACTTGGAACTTTCATTTATTATTATTATTATTATTATTATTATTATTATTATTATTATTATATTATTATTATTAATAACAAAAAATTAATTATAATATACTTTGTAAATATTAACTTCAATCAACCATTATCCCATAAGGTTTCCCTTTGTATTCATTTTTTAATTAATTCTTATACACAAAGTTTATCAATTTAGAAAGTGCTCAACTTCTAAGAGTTTAAGCTCTTAATATATGATATGTTTTTTTTTGTCTTTATTATAATGTTGTTATTGAACTGGATAAGTATAATTGTGTAAAATAGTATGACGTTTATATTATATGTAATTCACATAAAACAAATTGTTGTCAGATGTTTATATCGAGACATAGAAAAATTCGAGAATAAAAATAAAAATTAAAAATATTGACTTTTATATTACATGTCATTATTGGATTTACCATAATACACATATTAATTAGTATATAATCTCAATGAACTGGGGAAATGATTATTTAATGTAAAAAGTAAACATAATTTTTTTTATCTTCATAGTAAAATATGTGAAAGTGGATAAATAAAAAAAAAATATTTATAACATAACAGATAAATAAAAATGAATAGAGAAAGTAATTAAATTTGCAGTACAAATTCTAAACATTTTCCCTTCCACTTTAATGTTTATGGGGTAATTGATATCAAGTATTGGAGTTGACAATTGGCAGGTTTGGTCAAATTTGATAGGATCAAAATGAGTCAAAATTAAATCGAATCTAGCTTGGATCAAAACTAATCATAATTCAATCCATTTATTTTTTTACAAAATTTTACTTACTTTATTTATTTTTTAGTAAATTTTCAATACCAAATAAACTTTTTAAAAAAATATAATCAATATTATCATTTGAATCACTTTGAATTAGATATCAATCTGATTTTAAATAAATTAAATAAATCAATAACTTATCTAAATTTAAATGGATTAAATTTAATTTTACCTCCCGCAAAATATAAACCCGCTTTATGACCAGTCAAATCTTTCAAGTAAATTTAGGAAAGCCACCATCAGCCTCGTTGCCACACATGACTCTAACCCCAACCTTTATGTGGAAGAAGTCAAAATTGGTCAATGGTCAAATATGACTACGACATCTATCTATTTATTGAAAATAAAATAAATAATAGTCATATCCATGCATATATACACTTAAACATCCACACACACTTTAGCACGTTACATTAAATTCACCTACAAATTAACAAAAACTTAGAAAGGGTGACCAAGCTGATGGAGAACGAAGATCAAAGAGGGAGAAGAGAGAACAAATATCGAGGCATACGACGAAGACCATGGGGAAAATATGCTGCTGAGATACGTGATCCTAATAGGAATGGTACACGTCTATGGTTAGGTACTTTTGAAACAGCTGAAGAGGCGGCTCGAGCTTATGATAGAGCCGCCTTTTCTCTAAGGGGTCATCAAGCCATTCTCAACTTCCCTAATGATGGACATTATCATATCAATAATAATACTAATGTACCTCTAGGTGTTGGACCAAGCTATAACGCGCCATCTACAATGGGGAACAATATGAACATGTCCTCTTCTTCTGCTTCGGCTTCGGCTTCTGCTTTTTCTGATGATCGACATGATCATGGAGAGAAGGTTGAGTTTGAGTATTTGGATAACAATCTTCTAGACGAACTTCTTGCTTCACAAGTTCATCGCCATGATAATAAACGTCCTAAGTTTTAGATTGCTTCCAATTGCTTGAAATTAATGTTCTTATTGATTTGTTACTTAATTACCAATTTTATTGTCTTGTTATGCCAATTTCTTTAATTTTATGTCCAACTTGCTCTAATTTGCTATATCTCATGTGAGTATTTTCATCATCCTCATTTCTTTCTTTATATATATGTAATCATAATTTAAGAGGATAACCCCTAATTTAATTAAAAGGAAGTGGTTCTCTGTGTCCAAATAAAATAAACGTATTGGCAACAATAAGAAATTAAAATGACAGATTTGTATATGAAACCTTTATTAGCCCAAATACTATATTCTAATTGCATAAGTTCTGCATAATTATAAACATTTAACCATCTCCAATGAAGTTAATTTGTATAAGTCGCAAGTGAAACATTTTAAACTAGGGATTTTAATATAGCAAGAAATAACTTAAATTTCTAAAGCAGGGTACATAGTAAATAGAATCTTGCATTTGATATATTGTAAGATGAGAATGTGCCATCAAGCATAAGTTTTAGTAAAGTGATCATCAATCATCTATCTCGTATTGGATGGAGTGTTGATCAAGAAATTATATGTATGTTCAGAACTCAGAAGATAAAAGTAACAATAATGAGGATGATATGTTGAATATTTGATTAATTAGGATTTAAGAGAGATAGAACTAGAAATGAAGATATCTTCGACGAGGTGATATTGACTTCCATGGATAAAAAGAGAGGCGAGATTGTGATATGATTTATGAAAAAAAGATGCATAGACGCATCAATGAGGAGGAATAAGATATTAGTCGATATGAAGAGAAGTAAAGGTAGACCGAAAAAGTATCAAACAAAGATGATTATACAACACATGACACATTTCTTATTTACTGAGGACATGATCCTAGATAAGAAGATCGAAGATTTGGATAGAAGGTTAGTAGGTAATCGAGCGTTGTCTGTTTTCCTTAACAATATTAGTTTTATGATTACTCTCTTACTATCTTATTGTTCAATTTAATTGTCTTTGTGACTTCAATTATCATATTATTTGTTGTTGCTACTGTTTTTTTCTACATTGTTTTTGATATAAATTTCTCACAGTTGTCTTTGCTTTACATGATTTTTTTATATGCTTTGCTTCAGCCAATGACTTATAAAAAACAATCTCTCTATCTTTTCAAAATAAAAGTAAAACTTCCTATACATCATATTCTTCAGATTTCACTTATGGAATTATATCGAATATTTATCATCGCAAGCCGGAGAGATCCCGAGCCATTGTTCGAATCTTTTATTAATTCGGATTATTCCTGTTAAAGTTAAACTGTGCGAAACTGTTAATTTTGATACAGAAATAAGAGTCAAAAACACACCTAAGCTATTCACTTTTTTTGAGTTTCATACCTAAACTATTGAAAATGTGAGTTTCTTACCTAAACTATAACTTTTTAGTTTAAGAAACACAGCTCAGTGATGTGTATAGTGCACTCTCTTTTTTTATATATAGATAAAATATTTTATCTAGATAAAAATTAATAATAAAAAATTAATATTAATTAAAAATTAAAGATTACTATCCATATAAAAAATTAATTTATTTTTCTTATCTCACACCACCACCTCCTCCACGTATCCCCCTCCCCGCGACAACCCTATCCTTTTTTTAAAAAAAAAAACATTTATAAAATATTTTTAAAAAATTCATATTTCATCCTATCCCAATAGAAATTGATATTATTTTATTTAAAAAAATCTACCTCATTCTATTTAATTTTTCACTCTTAATATTTTTTTTTACTTTTTTTTTATTTTGTGTTAGATATGCACGTACATATATTTTTATAAAAACAATTCCACTAGTATAACAAATATAACATAAACAACTAAAAATATAAAAGTCTTGTGGCGGCAAGTAAAAAATATTTTTGATATGTGTATCTAAATAGTGGAAAAAAATTTGAAAAGTGGAGGGTTAAGTGGGATGGGTAGAATTATATTTTTAAGAAAATAAAATAATATCTAAATTAGTATTTGATGATGAGGAGGAGATGAAGTAAAAAATGATATACTTTTATAAAAGAAATTTAAACAAAATAAAGGGAAAATACCCAAGTACCCCGTCAACCTATGCCCGAAATTCCAGAGACACTTATACTATACTAAGGTCCTATTACCCCCTGAACTTATTTTATATGTAATTTTCTACCCCTTTTTAGCCTACCTGGCACTAGTTCAACAAAAAAGTCAACCATCGTTGGGCCCACAAGATAGTGCCACGTAAGCTAAAAAGGGGTAAAAAATTATTAGTAAAATAAGTTCAGGGGGGTAATAGGACCTTAGTATAGTATAGTGTGTCTCTGAGATTTCGGGCATAGGTTGAGGGGGTACTTGGGCATTATCCCCAAAATAAAAAACTTGAAAAAATGGTGTGGGTAAGAAAAATAATTTACATTTTATTTTATAAAAAAATATTTTTTTTTATAATAGTTTTTTAATTTTAAATTTTAACTATACTAATAATTTATTTATTTTTTTGTCAAGTTGAATATTTTCTTCATATGGAGTGTAATGTGAAAATACTTTAAAACAAAAAAGAGAGAGTGTATTACACATACCATGATGGGAATGGTATAAAAGAGAAAGATGTGCTTTTTAAACTAAAACGTGATAATTTAAATATAAATTCAATAGTTTAGGTATGAAATTAAAAAAAATTATACATAATTTAAATGTGTTTTTGACATTTATCTCAAGTAGAAATTAAAAGAAAGAAAACGAGAGAATTGATTTACAAAGAGTGGCACATATATTTATGCATGTCGTTACTCTTAATTATTGTTTGGGACATAAAAAGACTACAAAAATAATACTAAAACAAACATTTTTTTTACTATATTAGAAATGTGGGTTATAAAATTGTATCAACATATATGCTTAATGCTAATTAAAGTGAAAGCTAATGACATTTTTGACATCTGTCTTTTGGCTTCAACCTCTAGATTTGTGTTGTATGTTTCTCCACGTGTCTTTATCCAAGAGTAACAAATGTTTTGTTTGTGTCTTTGCATTTCATCATTAAACAATATTTTAGTTTCAATTCTCTCCCTCTTCTAGATTTTCTTAGTCTCATTTTCCCACTTGACTATTTTAATTTGGGAAAAGGGTGAAAAATGTACTCAATGTATCTTAAATGGTTCAAATATATCCTCCTTCCACCTTTTAGTTTAAAAATATTCTTAAGGTTTTTATAATATTTAAATTTGCCATTTTTTAACAGAAAAATGGCAAATGTGACATGGATGTTCTCTACCCATTTCAAAATAAATAATCCATTTAATTTAGAAACCCATTACAAATCATGACCCGATAGACCAATGTATTTGGATCGTTTGTTCTCATCAGTTCTAGTTCTCTTCTTTCATCTTCCTCCAACTTTTCTTTTTTTCTCCATTTCTTTAGTTAATTTCAAGAAGAAAAAGGTGCAAGAATTACAATGTTTATTTCTTCTCTACAACAAGATTTGTTTGAGTTGATTTTTTGCATATGATTGAACAATCAATGGCTGAACTATAAACTTGATTACGACTTGAATTTCGATAAATAACGAACGGAAATTCGACAGGTTTTCTACTTCTATTGTAAACAAGTTTTTGAATTCAATTTGTTTTATATATTGAAGAAGCTATCTTGAAATTTTAGTCGTTTAGAATTCAAATTTCTTCGTTAGAAACTCACTACAAAATGATAATGCTCAACATTCTTCGATTTAGAATTCAAGGTAATCACTTGAAGTTTCAATAATATGTTGTTCCAAGTAGAATATAATTATGATGATTTACCAAGTATTACTTTGTGTTGCACAATTTTTAGCGATTCATTTTAATAAGAATGATTTTGATGGGGAAAACAATTACACAAAGAGGAGTGAAAAATTAATGTCACCTGGGCAGAAGGAAGGAGTATGCTTTGTGAGATTTGCCTTTCTCCAAACAAAATACAAGTATGGGAGGAGACGTTTCTGGGTGGTTTAATATGTAAATGGGTTCTTGGGTGGGTTTGAAGTTTTGTAGCATAAATGGGTTGGGTAGTTAGGCTGGACTCTAAAAAATTAGGTGTACCAATAAGATCAAATCATTTATGGAATTAAATGATTCATCATTTGCCACGTCAGCATGGTGTTAAAAAGGGGCAATTTTAAACCGTGTAAAAACGTTAAGGGCATTTTTTAAACTAAAAGGTGAAAGGAGGGCATATTTGAACCACTTAAGATACGTTGAGGGCATTTTTAATCCTTTTCCCATTTTAATTTCAACTCTGCTCCTTTTAAATCTGTCCAAATATTCTTCTCTTTTATATGTTTTATGTATTTCTATTGCATTATACTATCTTTATTTTTTTCCTTTATGTATGAATTATTTGAACTTTAGAAATTATTTTACAATTTGATTGAAGTTATTTTCTTGAAATTGATAAGTTTGCACACTTGCATGCGATGATCATTATTTTAGATATTTCAATAAGGATCTACAATTGAAAAGATTGTTAGGAAAAATAATCAAGTTAGTTTCATTTGGAAATGCTTGATTTTGTTTCTTCCAGATGCTCTGATTTAAAAAAATTTAATTTCACTTTAGACAATGAGTTAGAAATTCATCATATAATGACTTCATCAACTCAACCTTGTGAGATTACATTTACAACAAATATTTCATTACAAAAAGTTTTTGTATTATAATTAATTACACGTAGAAAACAACATGGAATGCACAAAACAAATTAATCCAAAAAAGAGGGGAAATAATTAGAGTCCGGAATTTAAAGGGTGAAAAATGTTAACAAAAATATTAAAACGGTATGGATTTTTTTTTTTATCAAAACGATAAAATCGCTCATGAATTAGCGATTTTGTCCGCTTGAAAAGTAAAATCGCTGCAATAGCAGCGATTTGTTTAATTTTTATTTTTTAAAAAAAAAAATTAAACAAAATTGTTTCCAAAGGAGCGATTTCCAAACTAAAATTTTCTTTTTGTAATATGTCGCTGCCTAATTTTTTTTTAATTATTTTTTGCCTTATATTTTTTTTTAAGTTTAAATAATTTTTTTTATAAAAAAAAACAAATCGCAACGGTTTTTAATTAATTTTTTTTTCTTTTATTTAAAAATCAAATCTCTAAAAAAGATTTTGATTTAAAATCGCTGCCTTGGCAGCGATTTGATTTAAAAATAAATAAATAATTTAATTAAAAATCTCTACGATTTGATTTTTTTTTTAAAAAAGAATTATTTAAACTTTAAAAAAAAAGAAACAAAAAATAATTAAAAAAAATTGAACTCAAATCGTTGCTGCAGCGACATAACAAAAATATAATAAAAAATATATATTTTCTGAAAATTGCTCCTTCGGGAGCGATTTTGTTTAATAATTTTTTTTAAAAAAATCAAATTTAACAAATCGCTGTTATAACAACGATTTTACTTTTTTCGATCGACAAAATTGCTACTTAGTGAGCGATTTTACCGTTTTAGTTAAAAAAAATAATAATTCATATGCCGTTTTAAAAATTTTATTAACTTTTTTCACCCTTTAAGCTTCGAACTAGAAATAATTATGTTGAACAATTAACAACACAAAAAGGAAAATACTGACACTAATTTATTAGTGAATTGAAGATTTGAGTCACGTTAAAGAGTAATGTGTATTGGTAATTATATATCCTTCATGCTATTATTTATATTAGGGAGAACTAATATGAGTATTGGCTGATTTGAAAAGATTCGATTACAATAAATTATTACTTTTATTTCAATTTATATGATACTCATTTCTTTTTATTTCGTACCAAAAGAGTGAGGACTTAAATATGGAAATTGTGTACAAAGAAAAGTTTTTCTGTTAATTTAATTAATTTGTCCCTATTTTAAGAAGTTGGATTAATAATACTTAGGAACTTAACCTGTTAGATAATATTATATTCATGTCAAATGTTTTATTCATGTATTTATGAACCTTAATAACTTATTGAACTACCGAATAAAACTTGTAATAATTTACAAGAGATATAGATCTTTGGTCTAACGTTTATTTATAAGATTTTTTAATGTATTAAAAAATGATCACTACTAGACTTGCAAAGATTAATAAGTAGTAAGGAAAAAGCAGAAGAAAAGAGGGTCGTGTATTGTTGTAAATCGTGTAAAAAATAGTAAATTAATATATGTTGGAAATATCAAACTTGTTTTAGAAAAAATATCGTTGATCATAGAATTGTATCCTTACCTCGAACATCTTCAATTTTATCGCATTTAAAAGATAATGTAATCAAATAACATAAAGATTCAATTTTCTTTTTGTAATTTTAATTCGATGTATATTTTTTGTGGGAATAATATTATCTATCAATCAGATCGAAGTTGAAGCCGAGCGACGACAACAACATGAGAAAGAACTTTCTATATAAATATACTAGTCTTCCTTTCCAATTTTACATCATCAATAAGGGAGAAAATTTCTATAAAAGAAACTTAACTTAAAAATTTTGATTTTACATTCACATCAACACTTGTCAAAATGGGTTGACACAACCCAATTCAATCATAACGGGCTAGAGCGTTAAATGAGTTAGGACAAACTGATCCTTTAATTAAAGGACCTAAGAAATAGCAGTTCAAAGTCCTAAGCAGACCACAGGTTGGGACGAGTCAATCCTTACAAAAAAAAATGAACAATATTGGTGTCTTTGAAAGAGTATCTAAAAGCATCGAACGTTGATGTCTAATGAACATGTACACGACATCAATAAATACAAAAAAATATTTATGAATTATACACTTTAGTGGATACTTAGAAAAATACATAATGACCAAGATACAATATCGTAAGATTCATCTGAGCAAAAAAATTACATGATCATTTTTTTCATAAACAAGACAACAATGGAGAAATGAAAAATTAAAAATAAAACAAAAGTGGACTTGATTATCGTGGACTAATGACCCTAAAGTTTAGAAGATCCGCAAAGAAGTTAGACTTGATCTTATATTTCTTCAATATCTCTGAAAATATCATTACAAATAAAACAATACAAAAATATAGTATATGATAAATATAGGAAGCTTATTATACATTTTAATACATTTATAATATAATGTGTCAATTTCTTACCAAACAAGCATAATAAGTCAAAAACAATTACAATACATATATATTGTATACATAATTCACGTTTAATATATATTACAAATTTAAAATAGTATTGATATAAATGGTACTAAATAAAAGAGTATTGCTAAAATTAGTAATTATTTATTAAAGGGAAACTTTCACATATAGCCACTTAAAAATAGATTAATTACAAACATAACTATAGTTTAATAATTATAATTCGTAGCTACATGTTACACAGAATAGAGAGGTGAGTGGAACTAGGAGAGAGAGAGGGAAAAGAGTAGGAAAAAGGTGAATTATATATGTATATCGGTTAGATAATTATATATTATACATTTGTAATTGTATATATGGAAAGCGAGAGTGGGAGAAGGAGGAGAGAGGCGAGCGAGATTGGGAGATAGAGGAGAGAGACGAGCGAGATTGGGAGATAGAGGAGAGAGACGAGCGAGATTGGGAGATAGAGGAGAGAGAAGAGCGAGATTGGGAGATAGAGGAGAGAGAAGAGCGAGATTGCGTGAGGGAGGAGAGAGGCGAGCGAGAGAGGGTAGAGAGTGGGCGAGAGGTGAATTGTATATGTTTATAATTGTATATTATACATATGCATTTGTATATATGGCAAGCAAGATTTGGAGAGGGAGGAGAGAGGCGAGCGAGAGAGAGCAAAGAGTGGGAGAGAGGTGAATTGTATATATATATATATATATATATATATATATATATAGGTTAAATAATTGTTATTATACATATATATTTGTATATTTCGGCGAATTATACATATACAAACATGACTAATTATACAAACTTGAAGTTAGCTCTAACGACCTGTTTAGTCGTTTTGAGCAGCAGATTTTAATTCTGGAAAAACTGGCTGGGACGACGGAAGTCACGACCGACCGTCGTGGTCACGACGGCCCGTCGAGGAGGTTTCGTTCCATGACACTTAGAATTCTTCAATTTGGATATTAAAATCGACTCTCTGTAATTTGTGACGGACCTGCAGGACGTGCCGTCACATCTACGACGAACCGTCGTGAGGCACCGTTTCAATATACTTAGGAATTTTGAAATTGGGTACCGAAAATCGAGTCTCTGACCGTCAGGACGGAGGTGCAGGACGGACCGTCACAGGTGTGACGGGCCGTCACAGTTCACCTGGAATTTGGGGAGGTTGCGACGACCATCGTGACGGACCGTCGCAGGCACGACGGCCCGTCACAGGTTGCGCAAATCCCAGGCAGAATAGGATTCCTCTACACGTTTTAAGGGTCGTTTTGGACTATTCTTTCCTTAATTATAAAGATTGAGGGTTAATATTAATAAGTCTAATTACTTGAGGGTTAAAAGAGGTAACCTTAAGTTAATTAGTGGGTTTTATTGTCCTCTTTTATTCTTAATTATATGATAATTAGGGTAAAGGAAAGAGGGTTTGAATAAAACAAAACAGAAAGAACAAAGAGGGAGAGAAATCGATCGATCAAGAGGCATAGGGAATATCAAAGCTTGGGAAATTGCTTGTTGATTCCAATTCTTCGGTGGAGGTAGGTTATGGTTTTTTTATGATATTCGTAGTGAACTCTTAATAGGGTATGATATGTTAGTGGTATTGTAAACCTGTCTATATGCTTAATTGTATGCTTGCATGAATATGATTATGTGATTTGATAAAAAAAGCATGATGAAAACCATTGAGTCCCAAATCTTGTGAAGAAACTTTAATCTACGATATTAATGATGATGTCTTGGTATAAAAGAAGGCTTGATGAATTAAAGTAATGGGATTGATGATGCCTGGTATAGAGAAGGCTTGATGAACGGATAGAATGAATTAGTGGATGGACGGAGGTGTCACGTTCCGACACATAGTATTAGTGGGACGGGTGTCACGAACCGACACGTAGATATAGGGGATCGGAGTGTCACGTACCGACACATATAGGGGATCGGAGTGTCACGTTCCGACACCAGGATAGTATATGGATCGGAGTGTCACGTACCGACACATATAGGGGATCGGAGTGTCACATTCCGACACATATAGGGGATCGGAGTGTCACGTACCGACACATAGTGGTAGGGGATCGGAGTGTCACGTACCGACACAAGAGGAAGAAAGATAATGAATCTTGAAAGATGATAATATACTCAACATAATGAACTTAATTCCCAAATGAGTATGGTATTGAGGCTTGAGCCCTCATGGATGAACTTGATGCTACATGTTGAGTTTATAGCTGATTTATAATATTACTTGATATATATTATTTTCTATTTTGAGTTGGCCAATGATATCTACTCAGTACTTGTGGTTGTACTGACCCCCTACTTTTATGTTTTCTTCTTTGTTATTTGTGTAATGCAGCAAACGTTCCGTCAACTTCAACTCAGCAGTAGATCAAGCCAGTCTTCACTACCTTCGGAAATTCAGGGTGAGCTAATGCGTCTAGCTTGGACTGGATCTCCTTCTTCAAGTCTTGATGCCTTGAACTTCCGGCATGGACTAGCTTTTTAGTTATTTTTGTTCTTAGACATTTTAGTTTAGTAATTTGAGGATAGATGTTCTTGTGTTGATGACTTCCAGATTTTGGGGATAATAATAATAGTTTTTGAGTTGTTTTATTTATGAGTTTAAGTCTTCCGCATTACTTATGTTGATATTGTATTAAAATGTTAAGGTCTATATGGGTTGGTTCGCTCACATAGGAGGGTAAATGTGGGTGCCAGTCGCGTCCCCGATTTGGGTCGTGACATTAGCCCACGTAATTAATGTATAATGTTAGTTGCGAATGGTAATTATAACAAACTATAACTATGATGAGTAATTGAATAGTATAAGTTTGCTTTGTTGCAAAATTTTTTCATTATTGAAAGGTATCAATCCAAGTAATTTTCCATAAATATTTCTAACATTCATAGCCCACGGACTGACCTCTAAGGCTCGCGGGCCAAATGAGACTAAACTAAAAAGCGTCGTTCCTAGATAGATCAAAAAATTAAATCTTACCCTACTTAATTCAAGGATTAGGTTAAACCGACTTAACGGGTCAAATCCATTTTAAGAATTCTACTATTTACTCCAATATTTTTCTAAATAACTATCTTTGTCAGTGATAACTAGTGAATTTTTTTTTTTAACTTTTGTCTCAAATTTCAAAAGATTCTATTAATTTTTTAGGCTTTTGTCCCGTATTTCAAAAGATCCTATTAAAATTTAAATTTTATACGATAATAATATAAACAATTAATTATTCGGTCACATATGTAAAAAGTGAATAAGCATTTTTTATTTTTAGGATACAAATAATTATACTAATTAGTAATATATGACAAAATACTAAATATAACCAAATAGAACATATTTTTTAAAACTACATAACACTATATCAATATGATGGTGAGTATGACATAAATTCTTTCAAATGTTCTTTTGTCAATACTCAATTGAAGAACTTTGACATTTTCCTTTATTTAAGTCGAATTTCAAAGTCAGCCAGATTAGAATTGTTAAAAGTCAAAGTTAGGATAGTTGTGTCAAACACAAATAGTTTATATTATATTTATATATAGATTCTAGATGTAAATAATTTTGTACTATTACTTTTTGATACATCAGTTATAAAATAGTAATTATGTTTAAATTTCTCTTTTATACAATGTAAATGATTTTTTTTCACTATTAATGGAGTATATTTAAACAAGTAGCAATTTATATACTCCTTAGGTTATTAATCTCATTTTTTATGATCAATTATCTTTACAACAATAATCAGCGGGAACAAATATACACATTAATAGTGAGTGCTAAACCCAGTTACTATTAAATTCAATGTCACTATTGGTTTTAGAGACATTTATTAGAGTACTGTTAATTATCGCTAAACAATTTCACTATTGTTATGAATTAATTATCGCTAAAAGTTACATGAACGGTACATACTTATTCCTGTATATAGTATGATGAAAATATCAATGAGTAATTAACTTAACTTAGACCTTCTCTTCTTAATTTTTTTGGGTTAATGCACGAGTACTCCCTCAATCTATGTCCGAAATCTCAGAGATACACTTGTACTATTCAAAGGTCCTATTACCCCTTAATTTATTTTATTAATAATTTTCTACCCCTTTTCAGCTTACGTGACACTATCTTGTGGGCTCAACGTTGTTTGACTTCTTTTTTTTCAAACTAGTGCCATGTAGGACAAAAAGGGTTAAAAATTACTTATAAAATAAGTTCAGAGATAATAAAATATAAATATAATATAAGTGTGTATCTGAAATTTCAAATATAAATTGAGAGAATACTTGTGCATTTTTTCCGTACATAATATGCAGTACTTAATAAAAGCGTAAACATTATTCATAGTGGAGGGGACCTCTTTCAAAAACTAACCATTAAAGATTATTGTTATTTAATTAGTATGTGATGGCTTTAATTAAGGGACCTTTCTGTTTGTTATTTCAAACATATATTCCTTTTCAGTTGTCTTCTTTTTAAAGAAGAAAAAATCAACTTTTGGGATTTATTAATAATCAGATTAATTGTATTTGTTTTCATGAGCAGCCCTTCGATTCTCCTGTATCTTTTGACAATATTCTATATCTACATGTCAATTAGTACTCCATTATAAAGTGATTAGCTAATTAATATAATTATAGAATCTAATAGAGCACTTAGGTATAGAGATGCATGAATCATGGCTATGATGTCGATATATTATATAATGATGACGATCAAGAAGTTGTCATGGTGATTAGGTGTGTACTTAAATTTGATAAGTATATCTAGTTAGCCGCTTTTAAGGGTTTATTTTGTTAGGTTGTGGAGCCTGATTAATATTTGATGTACTTTCGACGTAAAATACTCTGATTTATTAATATATATACTCCAACGCCGTTGAAGTTTATTCATGGGGTGTTACGACAAAATATTGGTTTCTCTCTTTCTCTCGCTAGATCTCTCATCTCTTTCTCTTGAAAGTTCTTGTGTTCTTCATTCATCAAGTGTGTGTGGATCGATCCTAACATATTTAATATATAGGGGAGATAAATTTAGTGACAGAGTTAGAAGTTACGCAAAGAAAATATTAATTTTCTTCTCAAATGTGTTAATTAAAAATATATACACTAATACTAACTAACATTTAACCTATGTACGTTATAAATTTTTTTAGCGAATGATATGCACCAGATCACCCTTCCCCTCTACGCTTTGTGAGAATAGAAAATAGTGTTAGCATACATAGGTAAATCCCCATATAAGATTCTTAAAGTTTAACATATAGGAATATTAAGTTATTGTTTTTATCTATTTCCGTGACTAGATTTTATTTAACTCTATCAAAAATTGTTTATTAAAAAATATTATAATATAAATATAAAATCATTTTTCCAAACTTATGTAAATAAAAGTAAACTAAAAAATGATACACATACTAATGATGAAACCTGATAAAAGTCGCAATTACCCCAAAAGCTAATTAATGACCATGTCAAAATCATTTGAATTTATTGAGTCAATAGACCTTTGACTTTTTCTCTTTCTCAAAATAACATATTCAAAGTCAAAACCAACAAAATAGTACACGTTGAAAGTCAACCTTACATTTCCTTGTTTTCTTTTTCTATTGGACTCCTCGTTTGATTTACGTGATATTATTTGAATTTATATGATGCAAAATAAATTTTAGATAGTTGTGTGAATATAAGTCATTCTATTAAAACTAAAAGGAAATCTTAAAATTAAGTTAATTCTGATTAAAGATAGATCACATACTTTTTGAAATAGACAATGTGTCATATAAGTTGAAACGGAAATTATATTAAAAGAAAAGCATAGATTGCCCATTAATTTAACAGGTGAATAAAGTACATATGAGTGTGTCTTTCTTTATTTAGACATGCATGCATATACAAAACAAACTAAAATAACTCAAAATAGGCATAGCTACTTATTATACTGAGATTTGTCAGATTCCAAGCCTAGAAGTTCCTCCAATAACTTATCATCCAAGTACTCAATTTCAATAACTTCTTTCACTGATGAACACGACGTTGACGAAGATGACATTGAATACGAAGAAGAATGATGATCAGATGGATACTCATGAGGAAAATTAAGTACCGCAAAACGACCTCTCATTTCAAATGCAGCTTTATCATAAGCTCTAGCAGCATCATCCGCAGTAGCATAAGTTCCTAGCCATACCCTAGCTCCATTATTATTAGTATCCCTTATCTCCGCCGCGTATTTTCCCCATGGCCTCTTTCTTACTCCTCGATATTTTACTTCTTCAACGCATGATTCTTTCTTCTTAATAGTTGAATTATCTTCATTCATATTGTTTTTATTGAATGTTTGTGTTATTTGAATATAGGTTACGAATTAATAATATGATGTTGCTATTTATACTAGAGGGAAAAAAACATTCAAGAATCATTAATGGGAGTATGTCTTTTTTTTTCTTTTTTTTTCAGATGGCTATGAAAAAGTCAAACCTTAAGTTTACTATTTATTTAAAACACAACTATGACTTACTATTCAATATTAATATATATCATCTACAATAATTAATGGACTAATTAGAATCTATAGATGTTAATTAATCAATTAATAGGTTGCTAGATACCAAGATGGTCCCTAGAGGTGATGTCCATAGGGATGACGTTCTCCAAGTGTCACGTTAAATACGTATTGAGTTAATAGGGAATAATATATATATAATATATATATATATATATATATATATATATATATATATATATATATATATATATATATATATATATATATTATATATATATATATATATATATATATATACTTTTTTTCTCCAGTATATGTATATATAATAATACCCCCTAAATGATTGAATTCTAGTGACCATTAATAACGGTGACAGTTAATCAGCTAAATGGATTATTTTAGATACAGTTAACACTTTGTGTAAATTCTATTGTTGCAAAAAGTTTTTTTTTGATGGTTTAACTTTTATCACATGTAAATTGTAATTGTACCTAATTGAAAAGGATATTTTAGCATAGTCTAAAATATGCTATTTGATTATGTAAATGATGATGTAAGGCACAGTATGTATACATAGAATGAGGAAGTCATAGATGTTACGTTAATCTTAGATATCAATTGACGTAATATACAACTCAATAATTAAATTATAATCATAACCGGTCCTACTCACAGTCTTAACATTATGATTGACAGTTAACATTATTTGTATAGTATGTATCTAACGTTTATATGGACATTATCAGATCCAGTGTCAACTAACTAATGTTGGTAAGAGCTTTTACGCGTCTAGCGCAAATGTTGTGTGTCTTCTTGAATGGGAAACACAGGTTGTATGAGAAGATCTCTCCATTGATATATTGTTGACTAGGTTTAGGTTTCAGACGTATGTTTACTGGGCTTAAGCCCATTGTAATTATGTAACTATATATATCTCGTTGTGCCAATGAAAACCCTCAAGCAGTTGCATTCTTCTGCTACATTAAATTCTACATGGTATCAGAGCCTCGATCGGGAATAAAATCCTACCGAAAGTCGACCACCATCGCTGCTAACACACGATCGCCTGATCGTCGCAGCTTCTCCGATCGTCGCTGCTCTTCCCAATCGTCACTGCTTCATTACTCGAGTCGCTGCCCCAACACATTGCCGCAGCCCCACAATAAATAATGACTATAGATTTAACCCAATCCAGCACTGTTTCCACAACAATTGCTGCGAAAATTCGGCCGATTCATGATCCAAGCTCTGCCTATTATTTACACCCGTCAGAAGGACCAAGTAATTCTCTAACCAAATACTTACTGAAGGGAGATAACTTTGATGTTTGGGAGCGAGCTATTTGTAATGCACTCGAAGGCAGAAGTAAGATTGGTTTTTTATATGAAAAGGATTTTCCAAAACCCACGAACGAGTTGGAACTTGATGCTTGGAAAGCAAACAACTCGATTATATGTTCGTGGATCTTTAACAGTGCTGACGAGACAATCCATCCGAGTATCGTCTCCCACAAAATTGCCCATGAATTGTGGATTGACATAACGGCAAGGTACGGAGGCACGAATGCTCCAAAATCGTGGCAGTTAAAATCTGATCTACAAATGTTGAGACAAAAAGGTCAATCTGTAGTTTCATACTACAATCAGTTTATAACTATTTGGAACCAATTGTATGGTTCGATTGATCCAACCTGCGGATGTATATGTCCTGCAGCAGCAAAAATGCGTCTTCGATTTGAGGAGGAGAAGACGCATGCGTTTCTTCTCGGACTCGACGATGCACAATTCGGCTCTACTCGTTCTCAGATTTTTGGCACCCGTCCACTTCCAGTTCTCAATGAAACTTACTATCTTGTATCTCAAGAGGAGAGACACAAGTCGATTGTGCGTAACCGCGATGACCAAATCGATGGACTAGCTTTCGTCGTAGAAACTCAACCCACACCACCTCCAAAATACAAATGCACCCATTGTGGGAAAAATGGTCATTCTACTGAGAGATGTTTTCTTTTGATTGGCTTTCCTAACGGAGGAAGAAGGGGTCGTGGGGGAGGACGCGGGGGTAGAGGAGGTCGTGGCCTGCCACCTGGCCGTGAACAACCATCAGGTCGCAGCGGTGGCATGGCTGCACACGCAGACAGCCCAACCTCGCCAGCAGTGGCGACAGGCAGCAGCCAAGGCGGCAACTTTCCAGCGTTGTCGACTGAACAAAGACTCGACTATTGCATATGCTCGACACTCCTACACAATCAGAAAATAACACGGGTACGGTAAATGCTTTGTCACCCGATTGGTTAATGATAGTGGTGCCTCACATCACATGACGGGTAATTTTTCCTCACTCTATAATATTATGTCTGTTCCTGAGGTCCATTGGTCTCTCGGACGGCACTCGTGTTGTGGCAAATTATTGTGGTAGTGTACAAATTCTGCCAATCTAATATTGAAAAATGTGTTGTTTGTCCCTAATCTGAAATGCAATTGATTTCTGTTGGATGCTTGATTAAGTCCAACAAGTGTCGTTTGTTTTGATTTTGATGTTGTTGCGTGTTACAGGACCGGTTTCGACAATGGAGATTGGTCGGGTACAGCTCGTAACGGGTATACGTGTTCCAGTCTCAAGGTTTCGTGTCCGCTTCTAGAGTCGATCAAGTCGAGTTGTTGCACAAGCGACTGGGTCATCCATCTCCTACAATTTTATGTTCCCCTCCCTTTAATAAAACCCCCTCAGATATCAAACAATTAGAGTCGTGTGAGATTTGTTTTTATTCCAAACAAACTCGTTCTAGATTTCCTACAAGTTCTAATAAAGCTGCTTCCATTTTTGATTTAATTCATTGTGATTTATGGGGTCCTTATTCTACCTGTTTATCTTCTGGGTCACATTATCTTTGGACTATTGTAGATGATTACTCTAGAGCAATATGGGTGTACCTCATAAGTGATAAAAGTGAAGTCACAACTTGCTTAAAACAATTCTTTACCTTGATCCAAACTCAGTACCATAAAACTATAAAAATTATCAGATCTGACAATGGCACTGAATTTCTGAATAGCCCTCTTCGTCAATTCTACCATGACATGGGCGTCCTTGTTCAAACATCATGCGTCGGAACACCTCAACAAAATGGGAGGGTCGAGCGCAAACACCGTCACATACTAAACGTGGCACGCTCCTTAATGTTTCAAGCGTCACTACCAGTTGAATTTTGGGGGGAGTGTGTCCGTACTGCAGTTTATCTCATTAATCGCACACCTAGTCGTGTTCTCGGTTGCAAGTCTCCATTCGAAATGCTAAATAAAACTCCACTAGATATCTCTCACTTGCGTGTCTTCGGGTGTCTCTGTTTTGTCCGCAATGTCCAGCGCCCACCTAACAAATTCGCACCCCGAAGTGTCAAATGTATGTTCCTCGGCTATCCTTCCGGGACAAAAGGTTGGCGGGTATACGATTTGGAAACTCATCGCTTCTTTCATACGCGTGACATCGCGTTTGATGAAATGATTTTTCCATTCGCACCTACACCTGCCAACCCGCCGCCCACGCAACACACACCGCCAGTCCCACAAATTGCAGACTTCCCCGTCACTGTTACACCACCAGCCCAACAATCTGCACCCTCTCCCGTCGGTGGACCAACCTTGTCTGTCCCAACCATGTCACCCCACCCACATATTGTTTCCGTTAATCAGCATACCAACAGTACACCCCAGCAGCCCACCTCCGCTACCTCTACAGACCACACAACAGCAGCATCTCCCGTCGACGAAGAAGCGGGTCTACAACCTGCCCGGACGTCAAATCGTGTTCGCCATCCACCTGGTTACCTCTCTGAATATGTGTGTCAATCTGCTACTCATGTACCTCCCGTTACTCGCCCTCCGATCACTCATCGTTCAGGTACACGGTTCCCTATCACTAATACATTCGTTATGAAAAATTGCACGACAGGTACCGTGGTTTCTTGGCTGCAATTTCTGCCACAGACGTCCCCCGATCATTTCGGGATGCTGTTAAATTTGCCAATTGGAGGGAGGCTATGCACTCAGAAATTCGAGCTTTGGAAAACAATCAAACTTGGGTGTTGACTGATCTTCCAGCCGGTAGACGTGCTCTGGGATGTCAATGGGTGTACAAGACAAAATTCCATGCCGATGGATCTAAAGAAAGAGACAAAGCACGACTGGTTGTTCTGGGAAATCATCAGGAATTTGGAACAGACTACACGGATACATTTGCTCCAGTTGCCCGAATGGGAACTGTGCAAAACTTATTGTCCGTTGCCGTTGCCAAAAATTGGGAGATTCACCAACTTGATGTAAACAACGCCTTCCTACATGGGGATATAACTGAAGAGGTATACATGCGGCTTCCACCAGTTATTCTAATGCACACCCAGGAAAAGTGTCGACTGAAAAAATCCCTATATGGTCTCCGCCAATCACCCAGAAATTGGTTCGAAAAACTGACAATTGCATTGAGGCGCTATGGTTTCAAACAAGCTCATAAGGATCATACTCTCTTCATTTTCCGACGCGGCGCCGACTTTCTGGCTATCTTGATTTACGTAGATGACATTTTAGTCACAGGTAACAACCTAAATCTATGTGCTTCATTCAAAAAATATTTGCACAATTGTTTTCAGCTGAAGGATTTGGGGCCTTTAAAATACTTCTTGGGAATCGAATGTGCCCGTTCGTCTACTGGTTTAGTGTTGTGCCAACGCAAATACGCATTGGAAATTCTGCAAGAGGCCGGACTCACCGACTGCAAACCGGCTTCGACTCCGTTGTCTACTGGTCACGGCTTGGCCACGTCAACCAGCGCACCTATTCGCGATCCCAGCAAATATCGTCGTTTGGTTGGCCGTCTCATCTACTTAACAATTACGCGTCCGGACTTGGCTTATTCGGTACATCTCCTGTCTCAGTTTATGCACGAGCCCAGAGTTGACCATCTCAATGCTGCTATGAGAGTGCTACGCTACCTCAAGGGTCATCCGGGTCAGGGCATCCTTCTTAGAGCAGACAGTAACTTACAAATTATGGCGTATTGTGACTCGGATTGGGCTACATGTCCACTCTCCAGAAAGTCTGTCAGCGGTTATTTTGTCATGTTGGGGCGATCTCCTATCTCTTGGAAGACCAAGAAACAGTCTACAGTCTCTCGTTCTTCCGCAGAAGCTGAGTACAGGGCCATGGCTGACACCTGTTACGAGATTCGGTGGATTCAACATATCCTCGGCTGTCTTGGAGTCACAACTACCTCAATTCCGAGGTTATATTGTGATAACCAATCTGCCCTGTATATCGCAGCTAATCCAGTATTTCATGAACGGATGAAGCATGTCGACATTGATTGTCATATCGTACGTGAATGCGTACGACGTCACGAGCTCTCAACTCACTACGTTCCCACGCAACTCCAGCGAGCTGATCTGTTTACTAAACCTTTGTCTTATCCAAATTTTTCTTTTCTTTTATCCAAGCTGGGCATTCACGATGTTCATGCTCCAACTTGAGGAGGAGTGTTGACTAGGTTTAGGTTTCAGACGTATGTTCGATTTTTATATCCAATAAATCCATCACATCATCTATCAGTTTCTCTGATACTCCATGGTTTATGATCTATATATAAGTTCATAAATATTGAAACCAGAATTAATCTTCATTAGTAGTTATTCATTTAATGTAAAGGTGTTAATCTTCTTGTAGAGAAGAAGTGAAAGTAAAGAAACAGAGAAGAGATAGAGAGCAAGGAAGAAGAAGAAGCAAGGAAGAAGAGGAAGTATAGATGAGAGAAACGTGACCCTCTCTCTGTGTATTTTCTCTAATGCACCTTTCTGTACATTCAAACTTGAACATATATACAAGAATAACAAATTAAAATCTAACTACTCTAACAACTTTTTAACTAACTTTAACAACCTTCTAACTAACTTTAACAACTTCTTTGATGAATAGTCCTCTTAGTTACAATTATTTACATAATGAACCTAACACTAAAGCTTTAAGTAATGCCTTCTCTTAATAATCCCCCTCAAGTTTGTAGGTATGAATAGATTCAATACACCAAACTTGGATAGTAGATATTCATGTTGAGTTTTTCCCAAGCCTTTGTTAACATGTCGCTTCTTGTTCTTTGGTGCTCAAGTATTGAGTTTGCACTAAACCATTCTGTATCTTCTCTCTTATAAAATGGCAGTCTAATTCTATATGCTTTGTCCTTTCATGTAGCACAGGATTAGCAGCTATTTGGATAGCTGACTTGCTGTCACTATATATAGTTTTTGGAGTTTGTACTTCAACTCCAAGCTCCTTGAATAGCTTCACTAACCACACAACTTCAGCCACTGCACTTGCCATACTTCTGTACTCAGCTTCAGTTGAGCTTCTAGAGATGGTTGCTTGCTTCTTACACTTCCATGATATTAGTGAACCTCCCAACTTAACCATGAAACCTGTAACTGATCTCCTTGTATGTAGACAACTACCCCAGTCTGAATCACAGTAAATTTGAAGTTCTTTGCTCTTTGCACTTGATAATAGAACACCCAGTCCAGCTTCCTTTTTGATATATCTCACTACTTTGAGAGCAGCATTTAGGTGAGATTGTTTAGGCTGATGTAGAAATTGACTTAGTGTCTGTGTAGCAAATGCAATGTCTGGTCTAGTGACATTTAGATATAGTAATTTTCCAACTAACCTTCTGTACACTGATGGCTCTGTCAACAACATATCATCTTTGTTTATTCCATTTATTTCATCATACTCTTTGGTAGTTAACTGCACATAGGGATCTAGTGGAGTAGCAGCAGGTTTTGCAGCACTGAGACCTGCCTCAGATATGATCTCCAATGAATATTTCCTTTGATGCATTACAATTCCCTCTTGTGATCTTGCAAATTCAATTCCAAGGAAATACCTGAGATTCCCTAGATCTTTCATTTTGAAGTTTTCTTGTAGGGTGCTTTTGGTTTCTTGAATGAGATTGATATCACTTCCAGTGATCATCAAGTCATCTACATATACTAAAAGTATCACCAGAGATGTACTAGTTTTCTTGATGAATAGTGAGTAATCAAGATGACTTTGTACAAATCCAATTTGACAAGAACTTCAGTGAGTTTTGCATTCATTGCCTGGGTGCTTGTTTTAATCCATAAGGGATTTAGTGAGCCTACACACTGGTTTCTCCCCCTGCACACTAAAGCCCTTGGAAGCTTAAAACCAAAAGAAAGAACCATATAAACCTCATCATGTAAATCTCCTGAAGAAATGCATTAGACACATCCATCTGATGAACATGCCAATGTTCTTTTGCAGCTAAGGACAGCACACTTCTAACAGTCACCATTTTCACAACTGGTGAAAAGGTCTCCTGATAATCCAGCCCCTCTCTTTGATTAAATCCTTTTGCCACTAGACGTGCCTTAAACCTGTCAATCTCACCAGAGGCATGATACTTTATTTTAAAAATCCACTTGCACCTAATAGCCTTCTTGTTGTGAGGTAAAGGAACCACCTGCCATGTTTGATTGGACTCCAAGGCTGATATTTCAGCTTGCATTGCTTCAACCCACCTTGGATCCTTACAGGCTTCCTCAAAAGAAGTAGGTTCAACTGCAATACCAAATGAAGTAAGGAAGGCTCGATAAGAAGAAGACAAGTTGTCATAGTCAATGTACTTATCAATGGAATACAAAGGTCTATTAGATTGAAGCTGAGCAGATGCCACATAATCGTGTAGCCATATAGGAGCTTTGGTACTTCTTTGTGATCTTCTTATAGAAGGAGTAGCTTGTGCTGGAACTACATCAGTACGTACAACTGTGGTTGGATTAGGCTGGAACAAAGGTGCAACCTCTGAAGATTCATCAACCTTAGGAAACTCTTGCCATGAAGTAGATGAAGGAGAAGCAAATGGAAATATAGTTTCTCTAAATAGTACCTCTCTGCTAATGAAGAATGTTTTGTCCTTGATGTTGTACAACATATATCCCTTTGTATGTGTGCTATATCCCATGTGTACAGCAATGACACTCCTAGGATGAAATTTGTCCTTAATATGCATATTTTTAGCAAAACATAGACAGCCTATCACCCTCATATGCTGTAAGGAAGGTTTGCACTTGTGAAACACTTCATATGGAGATTTACCATGCAAAACAGTTGTAGGAAATCTGTTTATAATATATGCAGCATTAAGAATGCAGTGTCCCCAAAATCTAATAGGAATGTGACCTTGGAATTTGATAGCTCTTGCAACCTCAAGTATATGTCTGTGTTTCTTTCAGCTATACCATTCTGTTGAGGAGTGGTATGCAGGTTCTTTGATGAACAATACCCAAGCTTGTATACAAATGTGTACACTCAGTGTTAACAAACTCAGAACCATTATTAGTACGAATGCTTTGACTAATAAGTTGAATTGAGTTTTGACTAGAGTAAAGAAGTTTTTCAATACAACACACAACATCACTCTTCAACTTTATTAGAAACAGCCACAACATTCTAGTACAATCATCCACTATAGTGACAAAGAATCTATTACCATCATGTAGGAGTATTAAATGGACCCCAAACATCTATATGTATCAACTGGAATGGACTAGAAGACATAGTAGAACTATTTGGAAAAGGAAGTCTTGGTTGTTTGGCTAGAGGACATATTGTACAATTGTGAACCTCATTTGAGCACTTTGTAGCTGGAAGATTGAGAGTTTTAGCTAAAACATTAGATGAAGTATGACCAAGTCTTTGGTGCCATAGAACAGTTTGAGAGCTTGATGAACCATCATGAACCAAATGAGAGTATGTTTGAGTATTAGCTGCAGAAGATGAAGGATGAGGAATGAGATAAAGTCCAGCTTGTTCTCTACCAATCACCTTCACCTGCCCACTGGAGAGATCCTGAATAGTCACAAAATCAGGATAGAAACATACTGCACACTGTAGATCCTTTGTAATTTGAGCTGACAACAGACTGAACTTAAAGTCAGGAATAAGGAGAACATTATTGATAATGTCTTGTGAGGTCATACTACTAGAACTTGTATGTGTGATCACTGTACTATCTCAATTGGTAGTTGTACACTTCTAGGTGCATCAATAGGCAATGGATGTTTATTAATCAATAATTGTGAGTGAGGAGTCATATGATTTGTTGCACCAGAGTCTATAATCCATCCTGTATGTGCTATAGCTGAAAGAGCAGTGACATTACCTGATGCAGGATAGTTTCTTGAGCTAGATTTGCACTGGAATGTGAATTTGAGTCTCTTTCAGTGGTGTTCTGCTTATTTGATTGTCCAAGTATTTGCAGGATTGATTATATTGTTCCTGCAATGCATTCAAACCTTTGTGATAATCACCAGAATCAGCTGTGTTATCACCTCTGCCATAACTTGATTTCTTGGTTCTCAACTCTATTAAACTCAGAATGATCAGTGTCACTAATTGCATTGTTAGCAGATGGATATGATCTCCTATCATTACTTGATCTTCCTCTACCTTGATTGTAAGTAGGACCAGTAGAACCTCTCTTTCTTCTCTCTACAAACAGGTGGATATCCATGAAGTTTATAACACACAGCTTGCATGTGTCCTGTTCTTTTACAGTAATCACAAAATGCATTGGATCATAGCTTGAACCAGTGTTAAACTGGTTTGGGAACTGATGATTGAGCAGTAAACAAGGCATTTAGATCAGATGAATTTGAGCTGTGAGAGGTTTGTGACATGATACGTTGGCTTTCTCTTTCAATAAGCAGTGAGTATGCCTTGTTTATAGTAGGCAAAGGTATCATTAGTATTTGGCTTCTAGCTTGCTCATATGAGTCATTTAATCCCATGAGAAACTGCAGTAATTCTGATTATGCATGAAACACTACAAATTCTCTTGAATTCACACAATCACAACTAGGAACAGGTGCCAAACTATCATTACTCTACCACAACTCACGTAGCTTAGAGAATAGATTGAGATTGAACTTGTACTTGGCTAACTGTAGCAATCTTGTGTAGTTGAAAAATACGTGATCCATCAATCTGTCATATCTTTCACACAAATCCTTCCACACAGCTGCTGCATTGGTAGAATAAACAATGCCTGCAAGTAACTCCTTCGAAACACAGTTCATAATCCACGAAAGCACTATCGCATTGCATCTTTCCACAGATTTGTCAAAGTTAGGACCATATAATTCTTTCTGCATGATCCATCAATGAATCCAAGTTTATTTCGACCTATAATTGCAATTTTCATAGCTCGACTCCATACTGAAAAATTATCAGCTCCAGTTAGTTGAATTGAACTAAGTAATACACCTGAATTATCTATTGAATGTAAGAACAACGGATGATTATGGCTCAGCTTCTCAGGCAACTCATTATCGACAGTTGCCATGGTTTTGGCTGAGATCTTGAAGCTCTACTGTGTAGGCTCTGATACCATGTTAATCTTCTTGTAGAGAAGAAGTGAAAGTAAAGAAACAGAGAAGAGTAGAGAGCAAGGGAAGAAGAAGAAGAAGCAAGGAAGAAGAGGAAAAGTATAGATGAGAGAAACGTGACCCTCTCTCTGTGTATTTTCTCTAATGCACCTTTCTGTACATTCAAACTTGAACATATATACAAGAATAACAAATTAAAATCTAACTACTCTAACAACCTTCTAACTAACTTTAAACAACCTCTAAATAACTTTAACAATTCTTTGATGAATAGTCCTCTTAGTTACAATTATTTACATAAGAACCTAACACTAAAGCTTTAAGTAATGCCTTCTTTAATAGGAAACAATGAAAATTAATTACTAAAAGAAACTTTACTAACCTGAAATAAACCAAATTCTTGACTAGCTTTTAGTATTTTTTGTACTAAACTAGCATGAATAATTGGGCTTGATGATGCTTTTGCTCGATCAATTACTGGAATATTGTTACCAATTGAGACATGTTCATTAGGGTGAAAATGTTTTTAGCCCAGCTTGAAACAAAATTTGACATTTTTGCTTTATAAGGAGTATGTTGTTAATTGTACTTGGCGAACACTCTAATCTCTATATATAATATAATAGAGGTATCGATAACTGGTTAGAAGGTAAGTTATTTTTGGATAAAAATAAAATATTTATTTGGTTTGTAATTTAGAAATTCGCATAACTAACATATGTTTAAGTTATGAAGGAATTTATGTATTATTTTATGTAGGATCGATAGAAGATGAAATAACAATGTATACATGAATAACCAATACGCGGATAACTGGGTCATGCATAAAACAATATATAGATTTCCTCATAACTAATCCTTGTGTTACCAATATCTATATAACTCTAACCAGCTAAATAATTATAAATTGATTTTTTCGGATGATCACTTAATTAATTAATAGTTATTAGTTATCTAAGAAATCACATTTTTTTAATAAAAAAAAAGTAAATCAATAAAAAATATGACTTTATAAATAAAATATATTTTACTTTAGTTATTGCCATGTGTTCGCGCTTTGCCACTACATTAGTTTCCCATTTGCAAATTACCCCTTTGTCTAATTATGTGGTATTATCTTCCAAATTTTAAGTCAAATTTGTTAATATTGATCCTGGGTTTGAACATAAATATTTTAAAACTTTTCAAAATATATCAGAAAATTGCATATAAAACATACTATAAATCGTAAGAGTACTTATTAATCAATAACTTTATTCAATCATGGATTGTGGTACAATGATATTTGAGTCCTAGATATGAAAAAAAATCTTGTTGGATATGTCACTCCCATATATGCGCTGCAGTGCATCCAATGAGAAACCAAAAAAAAAATCAATAATTTAAAATAGGGAAAAGGTAGAAGTACCCTTAGACTATGACTGAAATCCCAAAGACACACCTTAATTAAATTAAGGTCATATTACCTCCCAAACCCATTTTTTATAGTAATTTTGTGCACCTTTTTAGCTTACGTGAAATTAGTCCAAATATCTTTTACACGCCTCAATTGCGTAGAGTCGTAGATAATGTCACATAAGACAAAAAATATACAAAATTAATAAATAAATAAATTCAGAAAGATAATAAAACCTTATATGTAAAATTTCGATCATAACCTAAAAGGATACTTGTGCATTATCCCTTTAAAATACATATAAGAATTTTACAATAAAAAGAAAAGTTTCATACTCAAAATCCTACCACAAATTAAAAAGGGCAAAAAGTGGCAAATTACATGTACGACGCAAGACCAACTCTATCTAACTATTTCTGAACAAGAAAATAAAGTAGAAAAATATAAATATAACGTAATTTCTTCAAAAACGAAAAAAAAAAGAGGCAGAAAGTGGCAAATTTACCTATATAAAAAAAGCAAGACCAACTCTTCAGAATATTTTTCGGATAGTGATTTAAATTTTTATATTTATATTTACGAGATCAATAATTATTTTTTATATCCTAAGAGAAAACAATTACATAAATTTCAAAATAGATAAAACTTCTTATCAAATAGAATCTCTGATAAAATGAGAAAAAAGTCAGATATTATAATTGTTGCAAAGATTGCTTCTACTTCTTTTAAGAATTATATCAATGCTAAGCTAAGGTATATATTTATTTATCTATGTATGTATCTCATAATTCTATAGATCTTTCTGCGATGAGCAATTGTTGTTTTTTCTAATTGATTGATATTCTAGTTGTAAGGTTTTTCTCGCAAATGAACGACACGTATATCAAAATGCATGGCAGATTTTTCAATAGAACCTTCGTGGGAGAAGGAAAATCAAGAGAAGATAAACAAAGTCACTTCATTCTTGGAGTTGTGCAGAGAATGTGGAAATCCAGAAGCTTTATATAAAAAGCGCGTGGTAAGAATTAATTTTATGTACACTTCATATCCAACATATATTTAAAGATAACTTTTCAATGATAGATTTTTTTATTGAGATTGGTACTAAGACTTCTAAATGTGCTTTTACTATTTTTCAGATGGATTTCTTAAAAGATGATCAGCCAGAACTTGCAAGTGAATTTCTGAAGAGAGCAGCAAAAGGAGGTCACATTGGAGCATTCTATGTGATTGTGAACATATTTCAAAACAGATAAAACTTCAATATCATTGTGAACATATTTCAATATCATTTTCCGTTCTTAGGGGTTTATTTTCAAATAATTATTTTTGGTTATTGGATTGAGGGACTTATTTCTATAATTTGAATTGTATGACGATTGAATTATGAAAACTCAATATTTAGTTATCTAAAAATTGTTTTCTTGCTTTTTTTTTTTTAATGATGAATTGCTTTTAATAAATGATATTTTGGTTAGTTATCATTTCTCCAAATCATGTGGTATACTGTGGATGTCACTCACGACAATTAAAATTGTAATATGTATAGGTACCTTAAATTATCCTTTTAAATAATTTGATGATATAGAATATTTTATAATGCAAAGTGTATATATGCTAAGATAGATAACATGAATTATAACATCTTAAAATACACATATAGTGTAACATTATTGGCATGATCAGTGAATATGAGTTAGATCTTTCAAATTACGGAAATACAATGTATTAAACTCCTTAATTAAAAATATTTGTTGTCCAAAACTTGGGTTAAAAGAGATGCTAATTAGAAGTGCCAATTTTTATTCATTTATTTATGAAAATCTATCCCTTTCAACATTTCAAAGTGTGTTGTTTAGCGCAAATTAAGGTACGATGTCTTCAATTTTAATCATTTTATCGTTATCTTCTTTATATTTGTCATCATCATTAAAGGTTTATATCTCCTCTAATCCTACAGATATAACCCATCTTATCATTATCATCATCATCATTTATTTTTCATATTTTATTGTTTAGTCAGTCTTTCCTTTTAATTTTACCATTCACTTTTTTTTTTTTTAAATTTTGTATCTATTTAGGTCTTTGTTTATCCAGGACCCTGGATGTCACGTGGGGAGTTAAAGAATAAAAAAAAGTTTCACAACGAGTGTTGATGATGATATATATATGTGATAGTCTTATAAAAGTTGAACGATTCTCTTCCTTTTGAATTAGATGCAAATCTAAATTTACACTCACTTTTTATAAGCAAAATCGATGTTAAACCATCAAAAATTCGATTTAATTTGAGTCACAAAATTGGCAAATCAATTGAGACCATTGATAATGTTGACCATAGTCAAACCTATTCATCCAAAACTCCAAATCAACTAATAACCAACCCAATGGTATGAACTGACCGTAGTTATAAATTATTCTGGACTTAATTAATAAAAATCAAAATCCAATTTGAATCTTGTTAATCCAAAATGTTAATTTTAGTTAAACTTTTGATTTTTAAATTCTTCTTTTCCAAAATTAGATATTCTTCCCCGACATATATCATGCCACCTATCTCCGCAAGTTAAAAATTACAATAAAATCTACGAAGAGGATATTGCAAGGGATAGGGGGGTCCAAATACCCAAAACGACTATATGAATCGTTATAAGTTTTTTCAACATAAAGAATTTTAACTTATATACGTTGATGATATAATCTAATTTAAAACGATATGTACTGCAATATTACTTGTTATAGAAGATTGTTATTTTATTTTTTATATAATTATCTTTCTATTTAACAAACACTATTTTGTAATTGTTCTCTACATTTTAAATAAATTTATTTGTATTGAAAATATATATTGTGTGTACAAGTTGGTAGCTTTTTAATATCAATTGACCAAACAAGACAATAATTACAAAGGAAAACAACAAGATAATGATTCTAATAGGAAAACGACAAGATAATGATGTTATTGGAAAAAATTATCAAAGTAAATCATTTAGTAGAATCTAATAATAGAATTGGTTGATATATAATACAACTAATGCATTAATATTTCCCCTTCAAATTAAATGCATGGTCTTTTTCAAATGTCTGCGTAATATGAAAATGAAAAGTAAAGAATGTTTTTCAAAAATTATAAGAAAAATATATCACATACAAGAAAATCAAATTGTATATGTTTTTATGTTGTTCCACCTTATTTTTGTTCTTCAAAATGCATGATATAATTGTTAGTACTAATTGGTAATCCGGCATTGGTGTTTGGTCATAAAATTAATATAAAACTAACTTAGAGAAAAAAAAAGATACTTAAATATGATAGTATTGATTAATTGAAAATTATTCTTCTAGCACAATTTGAAATAAAAATAAAAATGAAAATTTTCAGGCCAAGATATTTCAAAATTTTGAGATAGTATGATAAATATATCAAGTTCATCAACTACCCTAACACAAAAAGATTACTCCATTATTAAAAATAGATTTAACAAAAATTTAGTGAAAGAAAAAGACTAGAAAAAGAGACCAAGATTAACAGCCCTTTGAGATTGACTTAAAAAAATAGTTTTTTATGTAAAAATAAAAAATCAAACTGAAATAACTTTTAAGTCAAAAATAAAAAAATAAGGGGGGGGGGGGGTTTACCTATTTTTAATTTTTGACTCATTTTCAGTGATTTTTGAGATTGTCAAACACTTTCTAACTTATTTTAAGTCATATTTTACTTATTTTAAGTTACTTTTTTATTTTATCAAACACTTTAAAGAGTCAAAACTGACTTAAAAATATGTTTAATCTTTTAAGCTAATCTAAACCCTCTCCAACTCTTTTCTTCTCCTTAGAGATCTTAAAAAACTAATAAGGAAGAATTAATAATAAATGAATGATAATTGGATTCTCTTCCTTTTACAAACATATGCCTATTTATAGAAAAAAATTATCCAATCCTTTGATTGATACTCCCTCTATTTGTCAATTTTCTTTTTTTAGTTATTCCTAATTACTTATCTATTTTTCTTTTTTTAGTTATACCTAATTACTTGACCATTTTGACATATCACGAAAGAATGATGATTTTACTTATTATATCCTCAATTAATTATATTGAAAAAGATAGAACTTTTTGAAAATCTTAAGTTTTTAATTCATCCACTGCATAATTAATAGGGGTAAATTTGTTTACTTACTACGTCAATTATTATCTTAATAGGTGTGTCAATTTAAAAATGGACAATTAATTAAGGACGGTGAAAGCATTTTGCAAGACATATCAATATATCAATGAGGTTTTGACATGATAATTTATCATGCAATCTTGATGAAGTTTTGGCATGACTATTATTATTATTATTATTATTATTATTATGCAATTTTGGGTAGAAATTCAAATGTCTTTGTGAGAAATTTTATGATTTTATCTTTTTTTAACCTCTTCATTATGGGCTTGTATCCATTTCATGTTATATCTATGGGCCTGATAATATTGTGGGCTTGTTGAAGACTAGTAAGCCCGAATACACACTAGGTTAAAACATTTATGTCTATAAATATGAGATTAAGTCTTCTCTTCTGTCTTAATCTAAAACACACTTCATAAGGTGTCAGCCGTCATAAGCTTAAGGTGAAGAAGTCTTAACCTAGCTCATTTTAGTTGTTCTTTGCTATGGCAGGTAAAGCTACAAACCTCCTTTATGCCTATTTCACTAGTATGTTTGTTTTAATATTTCAATGTAAAAAATAATTCAAGTTGGAGTGATAACATGATACATAACTAAGAATGTACTGTTTGCAATAAAATAGTTGATTAATTAAAGTATAAATGTCTCTTTCTCCAAAAAGAAATAATTAAATAACTATTTGCAGGCACATGTACTTAATTATTATTAATTATAGCACTAGATACACTGATCCATAGTTAAATTTGCTTGAATAGAAGGAGATTTGAAGGCAAGTATGGAGAAGCATAACACAAAATGGTTCAATGTTGAATGTGTGCCTCAATGCTTTACATTTTCCAAAGAAGAAAGACCAGGTGATGCTCATATACCTATATGCACCAAAATCCCAGTCATTGATCTTGGAAAATCACAAAAATTTGAAACAATCAAGCAACTCTTGCTAGCTGGTCAAGAATTTGGTTTTTTCCAGGTATAATATTTTCTTTTTTCTTAAAATTACAACCTTTCTGTCTCATAAAGGTAGAGGTAATTAGGTCTGCATGCGTACATCCTTCCCTTCTTTGCTAGACATCACTTATGAAATTGTATCGGATGTATGTTGTTATTTCAAAGTAAAAACAAGAAGGTTTTTAAAGATTCAGTGTGGATCTATGTTTTTTACCTGAACCCCGTATATATTATATATGAAAAATAAATAAATAAGTATGATATATGTAACTATGTATATGTGTCTAAAATAATTAAATTGAACCTCATTTGAATATATGCATGAATTTTAATCTTTAATCCACTTCTAGAGTCTAAACTAAAAAAGATTGCATGTGATGAGAGGCGGATGTGACTAGGTTTATTCGAATTTAGTAACTTTTATCTTAGACCTTGACGGCTTGACTATATATTAAAATATTCACTAGATATGAACAAATATGAATATGTTCTGAATATAGTAAATTGTATGTGATGAGATAGAATCTCAACTCGGATCTATATTCTTTAAATTTTGAATTTATTTCTGTAGGTGATCAACCATGGAATCTCAGAGAATGTGACGACTCAAACAATGTCTACCTTTGAAGAGTTTTTCAACAACATAACTGATGAAGATAAAGTGAATGTAGCAAGCAGAAAAGGATGGATATTCACAGGGAGTGAGGAAGAAGTTAAAAATGGTGTTCATTTATGGAGGGATAATATAAAACACCCTTGTCACCCTCTTGACAAATGCATGCAAAGTTGGCCAGATAAACCAGCTAGCTACAAGTAATTAAACAATACTAAGACCCCAAATTATTTGTGTTTTGCAACCCCCCCCCCCCCCCCCACCCCCACACACACACAAAAAAAAAGTCAAACACCTTAAATCTCTCTCTATATATAAATATATACTTTTGACTTTTCAAAAGCTTAGCTAAACAGACTATTTGCTACATTCAAGTAGAAATTGAATTAAATTACTGACGAATTTTTATCATCATATTACAGAGAAGTAGTGGGAAGATATGTTGCGGAAATAAGGAAGCTGAGTTTGACAATTTTGGAGCTAATAGGGCAAGGATTAGGAATTGAATCAGGCTACTTTGATGAACAAAGCCAAGTTCAATTGTTGTCAGCAAATAATTATCCACCATGTCCAGATCCAAGCTTGACTTTAGGCATACCAAAACATCTTGATCCAAGCCTTATAACAATAATATATCAAGGCAATGTGAGTGGACTTCAAGTTTTGGTTGATGAAAAATGGATGTGTGTTGAGGCTGTGCCTAATGCTTTTGTTGTCAACATAGGCAATCAATTAGAGGTATGTACCAATTACTTATATATATATTTATGTATATTTAACTTTGTTAATCGCGGTTAAATTTAACATTATTTGATGTAATTTCAATGAATGAAATAGATAATCAGCAATGGGATGTTAAGAAGTGTGATGCATAGAGTAGTAACAAATTCAAAGGAAGCAAGAACATCAATAGCCCTGTTTGTGAATCCAACTCCAAACAGCATTGTTGAGCCAGCAAAAGTGTTGTTGAATGAATCTAATCCACCTCTCTACAAATCAATTCTCTACAAAGATTTTATCAATGCTTCCAAGGCTTTTGGTGCTCATACTGATGCCATACAAAATGACGCGTAATCCAAGGCGCGTTTGGATATGATTTCAAATGTGTGATTTGAAATCAGGTTGATTTGAAGTTTGGATGTCTTTAAGTTATATTTTTAAGTTGCGAAAACTATCAAAAACTTTTATTCCAACTCTTTATTATTGTGTATAAATAATCCCTTCATGTTGTTGGAAGAATAATTTTCAGTATCTTTAAATGAATTATTGTTTTTTTAATATCTAAGTTTACATTAGTGATATTTGATACTATTTTAATCTTCGTTAGATTATTTTTTTCATACAAGTAATAAGGTATTTGATATAACATTTCCAATACATGTCGTGCATGAGTCTTTTTTTTTAAAAAAAAAATAGTTGGTTTTTTATATATAAAATATACGTATGAGTTAAATTTGAAATTTCAAAAATATACTCTTTAAAGAATTTTATGTTTAAAGTTGACATCTTTTTGTAGATTTCATCAACAAATGCGGAGTTTAGAATTATAGGATCCACTTTAGAAGTGACTTCTACTATTTTTTACCTCAATCAATAATAAATATTCTACTAAAAAAATGTATACTGAACTTGTTATGTATTAATGAGAGAAGAAGAAGATGAAGAAGAGAGAAACAGATTATGAGCTAGGAAGAAGAAGAGTAAACAGTAGAGAGAATATCTCAACTTTCATTCATTTTATCTACTTCTGTACTCATTTGCTTATTTAGAAATCTCTTAATGTATCAAAGGTGCTATATAGAAGACTTAATTAAAGTGTCTTACTAACTAACTATCTTCTTAATTTGTAACTAACTACTCTATAATTGTAACTAACTAATAGAACTAACTAACTACTTTTAACACTCCCCCTCAAGCTAGGTAGTGTAAAAATGTTACAAGTTCCTAGCTTGGAATTAAGATACAAATGTTGAGCAGTATTAAGACCTTTTGTAAGTAAATCAGCAGGTTGATCTTTTGTTGATATGTATCTTGTTGCTACCAAACCTTTGTCTATCTTTTCCCTTATGAAGTGACAATCTATTTCAATATGTTTGGTCCTTTCATGATACACTGGATTAGCTGCAATTTGTATAGCAGCTTTGCTGTCTGAGTAAATATCAACAGGTAGTTGTAAGTTTACTTCTAACTCTTTCATCAGACCTATAATCCAAATCAATTCTGAAACTGTGGCAGCCATGCTCCTGTATTCTGCTTCTGCAGAGCTCTTTGAAATGGTTGTTTGTTTCTTTGATTTCCAAGTTAATAGAGAATCTCCAAATTTAACCAAGTAACCTGTCACTGACCTTCTTGTATGAGGACATGAAGCCCAGTCTGAATCACAGTAGGCTGTAAGAGTTGTGTTCTTGTTGCTGGACAATAGAACTCCTAAACCTGGTTGACTCTTTACATACCTTACAATCCTTAGTGCAGCTTCCATGTGTGACTTCTTTGGTTGTTGAAGAAACTGACTTAAGGTATTGACTCCAAATGCTATATCAGGTCTTGTCACAGTTAAGTATAACAACTTTCCTATCAGCCTTTGGTATGCTCCTTGATCTGCTAATTGATCATTTGTGTTGACCTTTTCTGGATTTCTTAATTTGACATACTCATCAAGCTGCTTAGTTGTTAATTTAACATTTGTATCCATTGGTGTTGCAGCTGGTTTAGAGCTGCTGAGCCCTGTCTCTGATATAAGCTCCAAGGTGTATTTTCTTTGATGCATAAGTATGCCTTGATCAGACCTGGCAAACTCAATTCCTAAGAAGTACCTTAGTTCTCCAAGATCCTTCATTTTAAACACCTGTTTTAACTTCTCCTTTGTTTCTTCTACAATTCTCAGACTGTCTCCTGTGACTAATAGATCATCCACATACACAAGGATAATCACCATTCCAAATTCATCTTTCTTGATGAACATAGATTGATCATATTCACTCTGTTTGAACTTCAGCTCCACTAATGCCTTAGACAGCTTAGCATTCCACTGTCTAGGGGCTTGTTTCAATCCATACAATGACTTCACAAGTCTACATACTTGTTTCTCCCCCTGACTTGTGAACCCTTGAGGCATTTCCATATATATTTCATCATACAAATCTCCCTGTAAGAAGGCATTAAACACATCCATTTGGTGTACACACCATCCCCTTTTTGCAGCTAGTGCCAATACTGTTCTAACAGTCTTCATCTTTACTACAGGAGAGAATGTTTCTTGGTAGTCAATACCTTCTTGCTGGTTGAATCCTTTAGCTACTAGTCTGGCTTTATACCTTTCTACCTCTCCTGTGGATTTATATTTGACTTTGAATATCCACTTGCAGCCTATTGGAGTTTTTCCTTCAGGAAGAGTAACTAGATCCCAAGTGTGGTTACTTTGTAATGCTTCAATTTCTGACTTCATAGCTTCTATCCATCTTGAGTCTTTAGCAGCTTCTGTGTAAGACTTTGGTTCAGTATGAATTGAGGCTGCAGCTATGTATGCACTATATTTGTCAGAAATGTTCTCATAACTTATATACTTTTGGATGCCATAGTCTGAATTCTTCTGAACATTGAGAGACACAAAGTCTTTTAACCAAATAGGTGGTTTACTGCTTCTTTCAGACCTTCGAGATGGTTGTAAAGGAATCTGTGTTGTATTCTCATTTATCACAGTCCTTACCTCCTCTTCCTCAGTCTGTTGGCATGACTCCCTATCTTCATATTGTATATGTTGCTGAACTTGTTGAGTAGGAGTAGGAATACTTGACCATTGACATGCATGATCTAAAGTTGAATGAGTGTCTTTAAACACAGGTTCTAACTGTTTTCCTTTACCAAATGGAAATGTTGTTTCATTGAATATGACATCCCTGTTAACAAAGAACACTTTATTAGTTAGATCATACAAAATGTATCCTTTTTGCACCTCTGAATATCCCATATGAACAGACACTATAGACCTTGATTCAAGCTTATCATTTGGTTTGGCATTCTAGCAAAACATAAACACCCTAGAACTCTTAGATGAGCTATAGAAGGTTCTTTCCCATGTAGTTTATTAAAGGGAGTTTTTCCTTTTAACACAGAGCTAGGAAGCCTGTTTATCAAGTAAACTGCTGCTAGGACACAATGTCCCCAGAATTTTATAGGTATATTGGCCTGTAACCTCAAGGCTCTAGTTATTTCAAGAATATGTCTATGTTTTCTTTCAGCTACCCCATTTTGCTGGGGTGTATACACACAAGTAGTTTGATGAATAACTCCTAATTGTTTAAATAGTTGTTCACATACAGAGTTAATGAATTCAGTTCCATTATCAGTTCTAACTATCTTAGCTGTTTTACCAAACTGATTTCTAGTAAAATTCATAAAGTATTGAAGAGATACACAAACATCAGACTTTTGTCTTAAAAGAAATATCCATGTATATCTTGAATAGTCATCTACAACAGTTAAGAAGTATTTGTGTCCATCATATGTATTGGTTTTATATGGACCCCATAGATCTAAGTGAATCAATTCAAAACAACTACTGCTTTTTATACTACTAATCTGAAAAGGTAATCTACACTGTTTAGCACAAGGGCATACTACACAATCTCCTATCTGAGTTCTAATAGAAGTAAGATCAATATCAAACAGTTTATGTAATACTGAAGTAGATGTGTGTCCTAATCTTTTGTGCCACAAATTTATCTTGTCAGTTGACACATTCTTAACATCTTGAGCAGCTAGACTGATAGATCTTCTTGCATCTTTATTTAGTAGCCAATATAATCCATTCTGCTCTCTACCAATCTCCTTCACCTTCCCAGTGAAGAGATCCTGCAAAACAAAAAAGTCAGGAAAGAAAGAAGCAGAACATTGTAACTCTTTTGTTAGTTTTGAAACTGACAACAAATTAAATTTGAATTCTGGCACATACAACACATTAGATATAGTACTACCATCAGATATACTACTTAATCCAGTATGAGTAATCTGTGTTTCATCTCCATTAGGCAATTCAACAGTTCTATTATAGTCTAACTTATTAACTGATAGTTTGTTTAGTAGCTCTAGACTTGAAGTCATATGATTTGTTGCTCCTGTGTCTACAATCCAATTAGATTTGTGAGACACATTCATAGCCATTGAGCTATTCATACCTGCTGTGTTTGCAGCTGTGTTAGACATAGACTTCTGGCTGGCTTGAGTACCTTGTTGTGCTAGCATCTGTACTATATGATTATATTGATCTTGTGTAAAGTGATTAGCCTCCACTTGACTTGGTTTGGACTGAATTTGATCCACGTTAATTGAACTTTTTCCATGACTGAACACATTAGTATCAGAACCATACTTGAACTCAGATTGCTCATTTCCAGCCTGAAGTACCTCATTTTGAGTGCTTTCTTTAGCACTCACATTGTAAGCAGCACTTCCTCCTTCAGATAACTTCCTCTTTTTGAACTTGAATTCAGGTGGATATCCCACTATTTTCCAACAATTATCCTTGTTGTGTCCTCTTATTTTGCAAACATCACAATACAAATGAGAATTTCTTGAAAACTTTTGATTACCATTTGTTCTGCTGTACAAAGCAGACTCATAGTTGCCTGCATGTGACATTGGATTTGCACCCAATATTCCATTCATAGCTGATACAGATTTTTGACTCTCATCACCCATTACCATAGCATAAGCTTGATTGATTGATGGTAATGGACTCATAAGTAGTATCTGACTTCTTGCTTGATTATATGATTCATTCAGCCCCATCAGAAACTGAAATAGTTTCAGTTTTTGCAAATGCACTATGAACTCTTTCGATCTTTCACAATTACAACCAGGTGGTGGTACCAAGGCCTCAAATTCCTCCCAAAGTGTCTTGAGCTTGGAGAAATATACTGTTACAGAGTTCACTCCTTGAGTTAGAGTGGCTATTTCCTTATGCAAATTGAAGGTTCTTGAACCATCTACTTTGGTGAACCTTTCTTGTAGATCTTGCCAAACTGCTTTAGCTGTGGTTGCATACATAATACCCCCTAGTAAACTCTTAGAAACAGAGTTCATCAGCCAAGATTGAACAATAGCATCAACTCGATCCCAGTGATTCCACAGATTTTCACTATATTTTTCTTTGTCACATGATCCATCTACTATTCCTAGCTTATTTCTTCCTAGTAGAGCAATTCGCATAGATCGAAACCAGATTGCATAGTTTTCCATACCTGTTAGTTGAAAAGAAATGATCTGATTTCCACTAACATCTGATGGAGATAAGAACAATGGATGATTGTAGTCAATTTCTTGACCAATGTTGGCAGCTCGATTGGCATTCTCTTGAACAATTACTGGTTCATCATCTCCAGCCATTTTTACCAGAGATTTCAATTTCTTCAACGATTTTCACGATTGATTAGCGGAAGCAATTCAGATTTACAGAGTTAGATCCTCTGCTTTGAAATTGGTCTTAGGCCAACTACACCCAAAAAAAGCTAGATCAAAGGATGGAGGATTGCCAAAAAGCCTAACTAAAGAGTCCACCCATCTCATAATCACCGATGTGGGACTTTGTCATTCTTTAACACCCCACTCACGCCCAGTGATAGCATCTGGTGCGTGGGCAATTTTATTTTGGGGACCCCAACATCGGGTGAGACGGGGACCCCTGCTTCTGATACCATGAACTTGTTATGTATTAATGAGAGAAGAAGAAGATGAAGAAGAGAGAAACAGATTATGAGCTAGGAAGAAGAAGAGTAAACAGTAGAGAGAATATCTCAACTTTCATTCATTTTATCTACTTCACATTTGTACTCAATAGGTGCTTATATAGAAGACTTAATTAAAGTGTCTTACTAACTAACTATCTTCTTAATTTGTAACTAACTACTCTATAATTGTAACTAACTAATAGAACTAACTAACTACTTTTAACATATACTAGCTATTAGTTACATAAATATTCTGATTGAATCAGTGAAAAAAGAAAAAATAGTATTGTTTTATATACGAAAAAATTAGAAAGCTTCCTAGTGAGAAGTGAGTACAAACTAAAATCACATTTTTATAACATAAATTTTTCATTGATTCGCGTGTGAAAATCGTAACTCTCGTCCTTTCTATTTTGCTCCCTCAGATTCACTTAAAGCAGTATTGCTGAAAGCCATCAACTCTCACCTATACAAGGTTAGTCACTTAGTGTAGCATAGTTATGTAATTATACTAGGAGTATATGTAATTTTTCATAAGAAATATAATGTTCAAATGTCTACTACTTACAACTTGTACTTGAATAATATGACTATTGGTACGAAAGAGAAAAATTATTAGTTAAATAATATAATTTTGATTATAGTTAAATAACAATTGTATGTGACAATTGACAAGTATTATTTCAAGTGGTCTACATATAAAATAATGTCGCCATCATTGAACGATATATTTAATCATAATCTTAAGTTGAATTGTTAAAATCACTGTTAGAATGATAAAGATTTTGATAATTGACAAATACAGAAACAGATGAAAGAAACAGGTTGTACAGACGTGTTCCTTACAGAACGAATCCGACTTGGATAAGGAGAACGTCAACCACGTGAATTTAGAAGTTATAAAGCTGTGGAATTATTATTTTTTCGACAAGCAACAAGTACAAAAAGGTTTCCTTTTATAGGAGTTCAAAGCCAAGTGAAAGAAGGAAAACTAATTCCTATTTAAGGAAATCTATTTAGGAATTTGTGTTTTCTTATTTATTTAAGAAATTTTGTAGAAAAAGGAGTCCAAGTAGAAGTCAACAAGGATTTGTAGAAGGCAAATACAAGTTGATTATACAAGGATTTGTTGAAGTTATGATCTATAAATAGGGAGCTATTTGCATAAAAAAAAATTGTGCACTTACATAGAGAGAAGATCAAACACGATCAAGAAGTTTGAAAGAGTTTTGAGTTTATTGGGAGTGTAGCAATTTGTGAGGAAAAATTGTAAGATGTATTCAAGAGTCTTGTTACAATCTGAGTTTTGTGAGTAGAGAGTTGTTCAAACAAGTTGTAGAACTTGAAGAACATTGGAAGATATTAAACCGGGGGGTTTTTGTGTCTTTGGGTAGCTAGAAAGTAGCTAGAAATTAGAGTTTATAATTTTCTAGCTAGGAATTAGAGTTTATAATTCCTCTAGGAATTAGAGTTTATATTCCTTAGGTTACATAGTTTTGTAATCTTTGTGGAGACTTGAAATTTAAATAAAGTGGAGGTAAATCCTACTGAGGTGTAGGTCGTGGTTTTTACCCTTGTGAGTTGGGGTTTTCCGTGATAAAATATTGTGTCATTATTTTATTTACTTCACTAAACATAACTGCTGTAATTTCTCAAAGGAACATATAGAATAAACCTGTTCCTAAGGCGAATTTGGGGGTCAGAATCTCAACAATTGGTATCAGAGCAGGTTATCTTTGAAGAGTCTAACAACTCAAGATAAGATCATAATGAATTCTGCACCTCCTCTTGGGCATGGTCAAGGGCAACACATCAACAGACCACCATTATTTAATGGAGAATAGTACTCTTAGTGGAAGACAAGAATGAAAGATTTCATTCAAGCTGAAGATTACAAACTATGGGTTAGAATTACTAATGGACCATTAATTCCTACTATTACTGATAGTGAAGGGAATAAGGTACCTAAACCTATAGAGAAGTATGGAGAAGCCGATTACAAGATGTTAGGAAAGAATGCAAAAGCTAAGTGCATTCTGGTATGTGGATTAGGACCTGATGAGTTTAACCGCATCTCTAGTTTTACCTCTGCAAAACAAATATGGGACACTTTAAAAAATGCTCACGAAGGTACAACTCAAGTTCGTAAATTCAGAATTGCCAAACTTTGTTCTGAATATGAAGCCTTTCAAATGAAACCCGGAGAATCACTTCAGATATGATCACCAGATTTACCACTGTTTGTAAATGAGCTAATATCCTTGGGAAAAGTATACACCACTAAGGAACAGGTAGACAAAATACTAAGGACTCTGCCTAGATCATGGGAAATAAAAGTTACTGCAATCACAGAAGCCAAAGATCTAACCAATATGACTTTGGATGAATTAGTAGGAAATCTCAAAACTTATGAGATGAATGTTGACAAAAGAGGTGAAGGAAAAAAGAGAAATATCTTGGGTTTAAAGCAACTGAAAGTGATGAATCTGACATAGATGATGATGATCTTGCTCTGATAAGTAAGAACTTCAAGAAACTCTTAAAAGGGGATTAAACCTAGCAAGAAATCACCCACCCCAAAAAGAAAGAAATCTTGAGAGACTACAGAGCGGAGGCTGCTTCAAGTGTGGTGAGACAGATCATCAGATCAAGGATTGCCCAATGTGGGAATTAGAATGGAAAAAGGAAAAAACTGAAAAAGAAAGGAAGGAACTCTTTAATAAAAAGAAAAACAAAAAGAAAAGAACAAGCAATGTATGCAGCTGGGGAACAAGTTCTTCAGACATGTATGAAGAAGATGATGAGGACATTGCTTTGATGGCGATAGAAGAATCAGATGCTGAACCTGAATCAGACTCTGAAGAAACTGAGGTAATCTTCTTAACCTAAAAGATATAACTAGTAAAGTTCTCTAAGAAAAAACTTTCATTCTTATTACTTGCTTCCATAGACACAATTCAAGAACTGTTAACACCAAGAGCCAACTACTTGCTTCCTTATCTAGCTTAAAGTTTGAGCACATTGAATCTTAATAAGAACAAACATGACCTTCAAGGGAAATCAAGCAACTTGAATCTCACAATCTGGAACTAAGAACTGAGAATCTAAAATTAAAAGTTCTGGTAAAGAAAAGGGAGTGAACTGCCTGACCAAACACTTGAGGTCGACAAACTCAAAAATATTTTAATAACTAGAAAGGAAAACTCTAGAGAGATAAGTCTTGAATTAACCAGATGAGAAGTGATCTGGAAAGAGCAATAAGTGGACAAAATCCTCCATGATAGTAACCCATCTAGTTAACAATAATAGGAACATTAAAATTGGAATAGGGTATGAACAATCCATAAATGGAATCCTATGTTTTGTATTATTTGTGGTATCTCAGGTCACTCTAAACAATATTGTCCTAAATACAAAGCTAGTGCAGAAATAATGCAAGAGAAACTTATAAAACTGTTCAAAGGAACGGGTATACTCAAGGAAAAATAATCTGCCCAAGTGGGCTTATAGAGATCTTATTCATCCTTTTTGTCAATACAAAGGACCCAAGCTAGTCTGGGTTCCTAAATCTAACATTTGAATTTGCAGGAAAAGTGAGAGGAAGCAGACAACATTCACCAATTGAACATATTGTTTCAGATGCATGATTGTAAAAAAAAAAATCCTCTCACTTGAAAAAAAAGAGGAAGAAGAATGGATGAATAACATTAACTAGAAAAAAATTGGAAAAAAATGGTTGAAAAAAATGGAGAAAGACTGAAAAGCATGTTGAAGGAAACAGATTCAACTTATGCAGTATCTAACAATTATGCGCACTAAGATGATCAATCAATCAAAAATATGATCAGCCAAGGAAAACACTTTCAAAAGGAACAATTTGAAACTTGGGGATGATTAAGGTTACATAAGTATCCAAAAATGGCTAATGAACATTGCGCATATTGCACTCTAATATTGAATTCTATGCTCAGTTTTGTACATTAAGTTGTATATCTCTATACCACTTTTAAAGTCATGCTACCCATGCCCTATAACATTGTATTTGCATCAAGCACAGGAGAGAGACTTGGTAAAATTGAAGCAAAATTCAGCATTATCCAGAGATCTAAGGTATGTGCACTACAATTATTCATGATTAAATATAAAGTCAATGCACTTGAACCTATTTGTTCCACTTGTCCCAAAAGATATTCATGCCCTAAATACTACCAAAACAAATATCTTCTTAAAAAGCCTTATCTCAATGTGATGGACTGTGGTTGAGATGAATTTGATGAAGGACACCTCTACTTGGGGCCTTATAAATACAGATTAAGAAAGTAGAGTGTGCTGGTTCTTAGGGGGAATATTTTGTATTGAGTAAAGTCTTGGAGGATTTACATTGTGAGGGGGAATATTTGGGAGACCCTATACTTAAACAAAGTTCACTTGTTAGGATAAACTTGGGTGCATCTAGTAAAAGGGAATCGATGAGAGATACATTTGTCGAACCTACTTCTTCTATTGGGAACCATATAAACTGGGATTTCGAATTGATATAAAATAAAATAAATTTATAGTTGGTGCTGCAGTTGATAGTACATATCGAAGGAACATATTGAGAGAACATGTTCCTTTACAAGTGATATTCAAGAAAATTTGTTCCTCTTACTGACTCTATTGAAATTAAAGATGAGTGAACTATTGTTTCTGCAGAAAGAACATGATTGATTGAACAAGTTCCTTAAAAGTGAAAAAAAAAAGGATTGAGCGTGCATAGACCAAGGTTAACTTTGAAATTGAGAAGGCTGCTAATTTTGTTAATCCAAATGATATTTATGCTGCTGAAAAATGACTTTTATTTATCCTCTCATCTTTTGATATTACCTAACCACTCTAAGCCTTTAACTTCCAAATTTTTTTCACCACAAGTGCTTGATTTTATGTTTAATTTTGATTACATTTGTGGTGTATATGCTTTTTGATTAATGCTAATGTTGGGTTTGAGTTTCAGGTTACTGTCTATCTCCTATGTTTATGCTATTGCTTTGTTTTAGCTCATTGGGTTCTTGATATTTAAGTATTTGTGTAAGTGATAGAACAGTGGCCATGAGTATCGAATTTGCCTAATGTCAAAAGGGGGAAGCAGCTGCATATGAGTTATGTGTACCTATTCAATGCAAGCAGATAAAATTTGCCATAGTCAAAAAGGGGGAATTTGTTAAAGTATTGTTGTTTTGAAGTATGACAAAGTTAAGGAGTTGTAGAAGTAACATGGCAAAAGAAGGAAGATGTGTGTCTTATTTGCTGAGTTCGAAATGTATAATTGTCATCATCAAAAAGGGGGAATTTGTTAGAATGATAAAGATTTTGATAATTGACAAATACAAAAACAGATGAAAGAAACAGGTTGTACAAACGTGTTCCTTACAGAACGAATCCGACTTGGATAAGGAGAACGTCAACCACGTGAATTAGAAGTTATAAAGCTGTGGAATTATTATTTTTTCGACAAGCAACAAGTACAAAAAGTTTCCTTTTATAAAGGAGTTCAAATCCAAGTGAAAGAAGGAAAACTAATTCCTACTTAAGGAAATCTATTTAGGAATTTGTGTTTTCTTATTTATTTAAGGAAATTTTGTAGAAAAGGAGTCCAAGTAGAAGTCAACAAGGATTTGTAGAAGGCAAATACAAGTTGAATTATACAAGGATTTGTTGAAGTTTGATCTATAAATAGGGAGCTATTTGCATACAAAAAATTGTGCACTTACATAGAGAGAAGATCAAAACACGATCAAGAAGTTTGAAAGAGTTTTGAGATTTATTGGGAGTGTAGCAATTTGTGAGGAAAAATTGTAAGATTGTATTCAAGAGTCTTGTTTACAATCTGAGTTTTGTGAGTAGGAGTTGTTCAACAAGTTGTAGAACTTGAAGAACATTGGAAGATATTAAACCGGGGGTTTTGTGTCTTTGGGTAGCTAGAAATTAGAGTTTATAATTTCTTAGCTAGGAATTAGAGTTTATAATTCCTCTAGGAATTAGAGTTTTATAATTCCTTAGGTTACATATTTTTTGTAATCTTTTGTTGAGACTTGAAATTTAATAAAGTGGAGTTAAATCCTACAGAGGTGTAGTCGTGTTTTTTACCCTTGTGAGTTGGGGGTTTTCGTGATAAAATATTGTGTCATTATTTTATTTACTTCACAAAACGTAACTGCTGTAATTTCTCAAAGGAACATATAGAATAAATCTGTTCCTAAGGCGAATTTGGGGGTAAGAATTCCAACAATCACTATAGAGATTTTTAGAATCAATAACGAACCAATCCATTTTTTTTGTCATCTTATCGATCAAATCTAAAGAATGGATCGGTTTCATATCTATCAATTCGATCAAATAGACTAAATATTTTTTCGAAATTATTTCTTTTCAAAGAAACTCCATAGCCGGCTACAATTTTTTTTTTTTAAAAAAAAAAACGCAAGTTGTTTCATGTCAAAGAAATTAAAGTTGGAGTGATAACGTGAGACGTAACTAAGAAAATCATTTTAGCAATAAAATAGTCATGTGAGTTATGGGCTAATTGATTAATTAAAAGTATATAATGTCTCTTTCTTTTAATTAATCAATAAAGAAACTATTTGCATAAGTAGCAAGCACATGTACTTAATTATTATAAATTATAGCATAAGATACACTATCCATGTTTAAATTTGCTTGAATTGAAAAAAAATTGAGAACAATTATGGAGAAACATAACACAAAATGGTTCAATGTTGAATATGTGCCTCAATGCTTTACATTTTCCCATGAAGAAAGACCAGGTGATGCTCATATACCAATATGCACCAAAATCCCAGTTATTGATGTTGGAAATTCACAAAAAAATGAAACAATAAAGCAACTCTTGCAAGCTGGTCAAGAATTTGGGTTTTTCCAGGTATGTATAGATCAACTTTTCTTTAGTACTAATATTATTAGTATTTTTAAACGATTCGATCCGATGTAAATCTTTGACCTGGACTCTGGGAAGAATTGAATTTGTAGTTCACTTACAATTTTATTGTATTTTTACGGCCTTTTCATAATAGGTCTTTATTTTTATACATAACAGATCTGAACAGATTATTTTCTTCTATTTAATTTGTAAGTGGCGTGGAAATTTCATTTCCTCTATTATATGTTATATGCATATAAATTTTATACTATGTGTATCTTGTATATATCTCGATCTCTAGATTCAAAAAATTCTAAGTGATCATAGTCAAATAAGTTCATTTGAATTTAGTAACTTTACTTTAGACCTTGATTAATTATATGTTAAAAAGTTTTACTTGGTGTGAACAAATTACAAATAATTATAGGTAATCTGAATCTACTAAATTGTATATGATCATGTGATCATAGAATTTCAAATTTGAATCCACAATATTCAAATCCTGAATTTGTTTATGTAGGTGATCAACCATGGAATCTCAGAGAACGTGGCGACTCAAGCATTATCTACCTTTGAAGAGTTTTTCAACAACATAACTGATGAAGATAAAGTAAATGTAGCAAGCAGAAAAGGATGGATGTTCACAGGGAGTGATGAAGAAGTTAAAAATGGTGTTCATTTATGGAGGGATAATATAAAACACCCTTGTCACCCACTTGACAAATGCATGCAAAGTTGGCCAGATAAACCAGCTAGCTACAGGTAATTAATAAACAGTAACAATAAGTCAAAAATGTCATTAGCGGCACTTAATTCTTAGTTGTCGCTAAATATGTATTTTTAGTGGCAATTAGCACTCTTGATATATGTTCCTAGAACCTTTAGCGACATTGATTCTAATGACACTTAACTAATCCCGATAAAGACGTTAACACTCTGTTAATGTCATTGTTTTTGTTATAGTGTAATAGTTGTTCAACCACTTTTCATCCAATTTTGGTGGATCAAGCAGTATTTTTTTGGGCTAAAATTTCAGATCTTCTTACTTCTTGAAAAGTAATCGTTTGTGTTTAGCTAATCAATTTTAAAGTACTTTTGATAATATTAGAGCAACAATTTGTGCCTGACTATAAGGTAGTCTTTAGAAGCTTGGCTAAACAGACTACGTGCTACAATAATCTAGTAGAAATTGAATTAAATTACTGACGAATTTTTATCATCAATTACAGAAAAGTCGTGGGAAGATATGTTGCGGAAATAAGGAAGCTGAGTTTGACAATTTTGGAGCTAATAGGGCAAGGATTAGGAATTGAATCAGGCTACTTTGATGAACATAGCCAAGTTCAATTGTTGTCAGCAAATAATTATCCACCATGTCCAGATCCAAGCTTGACTTTAGGCATACTAAAACATCTTGATCCAAGCCTCATAACAATAATATATCAAGGCAATGTAAGTGGACTTCAAGTTTTGGTAGATGGAAAGTGGATGTGTGTTGAGGCTGTGCCTAACGCTTTTGTTGTAAACATAGGCAATCAATTAGAGGTATGTACCTATCATATACTTTTTAAACTCATAATATAATTAAGTCATGTGAATATACATAAGATTATAATAATTACAATATCATTCATTTTTTATTTAGATTAATGCATAAACATATATATCTTTTAACTTGATTTTACCTGACAACTATATCCTTCAACTTTGAGTGTAAACAAGTAGCCACTTAAATTTGCAAATACATTCATCCTAGGTGGCGTCCTACATGATAATTTTGTGTTCTATGTAGCGTCGTACGTGTATTATGTCACATAAGATTTTATCCACCTACATGAATCTAATCCACCTCTCTACAAATCAATTCTCTACAAAGATTTTATCAATGCTTCCAAAGCTTTTGGTGCTCATACTGATGTCATACAAAATGACGCGTAATCCAAGGCGCGTTTGGACATGATTTCAAATGTATAAGTTGATCATATTAGGTTGATTTGAAGTTTGAATTTTATATGGACATACAATTTAAATCTCTTAAGTTGTATTTAATTTTAGAAGACTATCAAAAGATTATTTCTACTCTTACACAATCTTATCAAATGAGCAAATACACATATGTCGTTTTATAATGAATATTTGTGAGTAGATGTTGTTACAAAGTCACATATATACAATTTTTGTATGGAATAATTATTGGTTCAATATATCAACAGTAACTGGCTCTTCTTTGATAAATAATATGGGTCAACATATCTTAATTGTCGAATCACTTTGTATATCAAGTGTTTTTATTGCTTGTGTATATTTTTGTCTCAAATATATTTGAGTGTAACTGCAAATGACTGTAGATTTGTATCAATGTATTTAACTTTATGTTGCCCTTATTATACATTTATATTATGTGTTGTATACTCTTTTAGAATATAATTGATACAATATTGTATCTCTCTCTCATTTAATCATACTGAGTGCGAGTATGAAAATCGAAGAGGAAGAAGAGAGATCTAGTCCACCATCTCTTGTTTGATACTATCTTAGCCTATATTTGACATAATACAAATAACACAACACAAAGTAAATATATATTTGTTTGGGCAACTTTCACATATAGCAAATAAAAAATTCATATTTGTATGCTATACAAAGTTTGCATAATTGCGCTCCATAGCAAACGTAGAAACTGTGTATAATTCGCTATACATATACTATTGAAGCAAATGTATAAAACGAAGTGTATAAAACAAGAAATAGAAAGACACTTGGGCAAAGAACTGTATAAAAACGAAGTATATAAAACGAATAGTATTATTATAAGTGTATAGAACGATTATATACAATTTGAATTTGTATAAAATGAGAAAGAGAGAAAGACAAAAGAGACTTGACAAGGAATATACAATTGAATTGAATTGTATAAAACGTAGAAGAGAAATTAGATACAATTTGAAAATCGTATAAAACGAGAAAGAGAGAGA